>VYZP01062183.1:0-20208 GCA_013400635.1 Hypocryptadius cinnamomeus
TGGAAACAAAAGACATTAGCAAGGTAAAGCCACTAGTGGGTCTCATGAGATCCTGGTATGGTACACTGAGGAAGCTCATTGAGGTGCTCATGCTCTGGAATGTTGCATGTAATGGTGTAATGTGGTGTTATGATATGCTTGTGACATGTTTACAGCTGACCTCTCTAATATGGTGCTTTAGAGGAGAGAGGGCTGCAGGGGAGATGAGGAATGGAAACTGAGAAAACACCTGTCATCATTCACCCTTTGGAGGTTAATACCACTTGTCTGAAGTACTCAACTCTAGTTTGAAAGAATGATTAATAACCTACCATGTTTTTGATAGGAGTAAGAGCTGCTGATACTACTTCACAATTTAAATTGCTATTGCACTTCTGCAATCTTCTTAAATTTCAGAAACTTTCTCAGACAGAAGCCTGCAAAGCACAACACAGATAAGAATTGATATGAGTATCTAAATTATTATTATTATCATTGTCTGCTTTGGATAACTTTCTTCACTGGTTTATGGCCTCTAGGAAACACAGGATCGTTCATAATTTTCTTCCAAAACAAAATTAACAGCAAGGAATTACAGTATCTATAAATTAACACAACTGCTCACATTTCACTGCCAAGGAAAAACGCTGCTTCATTCTTTACTGTCAGGTTTCTCATCTGTGGAAGAAGAGCAAAGAAAAACTGCCAAGACTGACTGGATCTCTGAGGCAGTTGTCGAGTGAGCAGGTGTGCAGGTCTCCAAATTGATGCGCTTCAAGCTGTCTGCTGACATCTATGTGGCAGTGTGAGAGTCTGAATGTTGTAGTAACACAAGGCAAGATCATTGAGAAAGGAGTATTTTTTGCCTGCACCTGGTTTGATGGATGTAGCCTCACAACTCTCAGACTAAATCCTGCTGTATGTGCAATGCATGGAATATATCTACAGAGGAGTGCACTACACGTGTGACTACACCACCAAATTGGGATGTGGGAACTGTCACAGGCTCCTGAGCAAGAACAAATTCACTGAGCTTCTCTCCTCCCCTCAGTAAAGTGCAAAGAATAACCACACAAGTGCTCCCCTTACCTGCAGTGTTAGGGGGGAAAATATATTGTGTGTGCACGCAACAGGTGCTAAATATATTGTCATGATTTATTGTCACAGCATGTGAATACTGCACAAGATTTAGAAACCATCTCAGAATGAATTCCCAAAGCCATTAACTGTCAAACTCTTCACACCTGCCAAGTCCAGACCCCCAAACTAATTCATAAGCATTCAGCAACTTCCCTCTTCCCCTGGGGACTTACTGTTATTTTAGAATTAACTTCACTGCCTGCATGAGTATGATTGAGATCAATCTGTCTTATTCTCACAAAAACCTTGGTAAAGAAGGGGCACAGACTTCTTATTTGGCATCAGTCAAATGTCAGACTGAATGAGATTTCAAAAGATGAGATGTCAAAAGAATGAGATTTCTTTGACATTTACACAGTGCCCCAGATTGAGAGATATTCATGGGATGTGAAAAGCAAAGGCTTTGTTGATATTTTTCTGAATTCACTAAGGTAAAGGTATGTTTGCACCACCCGTAGCTGGAGTGACAGCCTTGTGCTGGACTTTGCTTGCATGCATTCTTCCCATGCCATAACCCTGCTTAATAAAAACAGGTGGGCCTTAGCCCTGGTCTCATGTACACTCATTTTCACTGGGTAGTTATGCTAGTCAAGACTTCTCTTACTGTCAAGTGAAAGCAGAAATGGATTTCATCTCTATTTTTCATATTTAAAAGAAGGGTAAGGAAAGGAAGTCTGTTGAAAAACTCCAAAAGCTCCAGATCAAGATCTAACCTGATAATTTAGGCCTGTTCTAAAAAGATTAAAATAAAACAAAACAAAACAAGTAAAACAACATACATAAACCCCCAACAGATAGATTTGTATTTCTTCTATAAGGTGTAATTGTAGTGATCTTCCTCATGAAGAAAAAGGAAAAAAATCTGTGAGATTTCCATTATACACCATTTCACTTTGGCAAAGGTTTATACCTTCCTTTCCTCCAATTTTCTCCTTTGCAAATTGTGAACTTCAAAATTTTTGTATAGAAAATAAGTAAAAAATAATTTGTTCTACATGGTGTTACTTTAGTCCTGAACCAAAGTCTTTTTCATTTTAGAGAGAATATTAAAAAAACAATATCCACAAACATTCAAATTTTTGGTGAGAGAGACCAATTTTCAATTTTGCCTGCAATTCTGGAAGAAAAAACTTAAGCATGGAGACCTTTACTCCTTTGTAAACCTGTTTAATAGCCTCTAATATCAATGTACTTTCTTCTACTAATTATGATACGGACAATTGAATTTTCACAGTCCTCTTTCTGTTCTGATATTTATGGGGAGCTAAAGGACTGATTTTATACACTGCAGATCCGAAAATTACTTTTGGACTTAACACAGTAATTTAAATGCCAAGAATTTAAAGGCCTCACAAATGTCTTGGATTTGTAGTTCATGAAAAGTTTCATTCTTTGAAAGAGTCTCTGAACAGTCTTGCCAGGGAAGTGGTGGTAAAATGGTTTTAGCACTTCTGTGAAAACTGTAGCACAGATGATTAGAGATTATAATACACAGAAGGCCTTGGAGAGTACATTAGATATTAACAACCCTTGGAAGCTTAACTAGAAGCTGGTCAAACAAAACCAACACAAATCCCTCTTTTCTTTTCCCACCATAGTTCAGTCGTTTCACACACACAAAACATAAACAAAATGAGAATGAAAATGCTTCATTCCAGCGTGGCTGTTGAGCTGCCTCAAAGAAGATTAAGTCGGTCTGGTTAACATCACTCATATGACAGAATAATGAGTTAACATCATGAGGCTCTGCCATGGCATATCCCAGATTTTGAAACCATTAAATGCCGCAGAATTGGGGTTCAGTATTTCCTCACGAAACACAATAACTCATGCAGCATTATTTCTTAATTATAGGCTAAATTTTTGTCATCTTTTTTTTTAAGGAAGTTTTTGTATATATTTTTCCACTGACCGCTAGGCAAGTCTGCAGGGGTTCAAGGGCTGAATTTCCAGCCTTCTTGAAGGCAACACATCATATCAGGAGTCATATTGGTGGGGCTAAAGGGTAGGTGTAGGTGTAGGTCCTTCTGTACGTGATTGGGGTCCTGCCCTGGCAAGCGTTGGAGAGTAAATCTGAAATGCCTCAAATGTAGAGAATTGCTAAATCAGAAACAAGATAGAAAACAAAGGATTAAGGATTAAGTAATTAATTTTCTAAGCAGGAGTTATCAGCTAGTGCCTTGAAATGCTTAATAAATATGTTGCAATGTCTGTAAAAAGGTGGGGAAGGGACAAGCCAGCACTGACAGGTGATTTGCTTAGTTACGGCTTGGTCCCAGCTAGAGCAGACTAACCATAGCATCACAGAATCAATAAGGCTGGAAAGAGCCTCTGGGATCATGGAGCCCAGCTATGTTCACCATTAAACCTTGTCTCCAAAGCCATATCCCCATGCCTTTTGAACACGTCCAGATGTGGAGACTCCATCATTTCCCTGAGCAGCCTATTTCTATCCCTGACCACTGTTTGTATGAAGAAATTTTCCCCAATATTCAATCTACACCTCCCCTGGAACAATTTGAAACCATTTCCTCTGGTTCTGTCACTTGCTACCTGGGAGAAGAGACTGACCCTCACTTGGCTACACTCTCCTGTCAGACTGACCCTCACTTGGCTACACTCTCCTGTCAGGCAGCTGTAGAGAGCGATAAGGTCACCTCTGAGCTGCCTCTTCTCCAGGTTAACACCCTCAGCTCCCTCAGCCTCTCCCCTCATCTCCCTCAGCCTCTCCTCACAGGACATGTGCTCCAGACTCTTCACCAGCTCTGTTGCTCTTCTCTGGACACACTCCAGCACATCAATGTCTTTTGTGTAGTGAAAGGCCCAAAACTGAACACGGGACTCGAGGTGCAGCCTCACTAGTGCCCAGTACATGGTGTTGATCCCTTCGCTATTCCTGTTGGCTGCACTATGTCTGATACAAACAAGGATGTCATTTCTTGACTTAGAGGTCAAGAAAACCAGAAATACCATGGTAAAGCCAAAAGTAAAACAGAAAAAAATCCCCACCCTTTTCAAAAGGAAAAAATTAAATATAACCTGGTCTCGTATATGGCAGCATCTTGGCAACCATTTCAATAAAAAGAGAGAGTGTGAGACACGGAAGGGCGCTTGGAGAAAGCTTTTTGTCCATTGACAGCCAAGAGTGAAGGAAATGTTGAGGACTAACCACTTCAGCAAGGATGTTGCAGGATAGAGGCCCGTTTAGCCAAGAGGCAGAGCTTCTCCTGTCTAGTAAGTTTGTAAAGCCTGGAATCCATAACGTTAGAAAGATGATGGGTAGTCTGGGATTTGATGGAAGTATACAGAATATAGAATATGGCTCGCACAGAAAAAAGTGGATGGGGCCTTTCTTCATTCTGTCCTGGACTCTGCAGTCAGTGCAATAAAGCAGCTAAATATGCAGTGCTTCTGCAGAGAGCATTGGATTAAAATGAGGAGCACACTGTCCCAAAAGATGCAGATGCTGAGGGATAACCAGGATTCAACTCCTGTGATATGAAAAATGCGCAATTATCATTAACAGCAATACTTTTGGAAGAGATGGTACACCCTACTCTTTCAAGTACAAACCAATTGTTAGATACTGCAATCAAAACTATGCACAGGTAAGATCAGACTAGCTGCTTTCTGCAAAGTTCATGATCTTCCTTCAGGATCCAGCTGGTGAGATTGCAAATGCAAAGCCTGCAAAAGCAAAGTAAGCTGAAGCTATTTTCCCATTGCAGCGGGAGGTATAGGAAGATTCTGTGAAAAAAAAAATCAATTTATAAAGAAAAGTAACTCAAACTCCCACAGTTCTGCTTCAGCTATGTGTTTTTGTGATCTTTTACTCAGCCTCCCTTTTTAATTTTCCCCAGTGCTCTGAGATGCATAATTTAATATTTCAAATTCATTGCCTTTCTGATCCACATTTATCAGGCACTTTAAAGCCAAGCATACTAACACCTTTTTAAAAGTACGTGGACAAAAAGAAGTGCCTGCACTTTTTTGCTGAACACATGAAAATTCATGAGAACAAACCAAACCATTCCCTGTGCTTTAAAATTATCTAGAATTACCATTGGCAAAAAAGCATTTTTGTTTGTCTGAGAAGAAAATCACTTCATTTGAGAAACCATCTTTAGACAATTTAGCAAGGGCTACTTTGTATTGCCCAAATTATTTAGAAATTATTTATCCAAGCAATAGTTGAAAATAATTATCCAACCACATGCTTACAAAGGAAGGCAAGATTTGTAAGGCAGATAATATCTTTCAAGTCCGTATAGCTGGAGAAAGCAGACAAGTTTTCAGGCATACAAGCCTTTCCCCAGCTCATTTTTTCTCTCATCTTTATAAGCTGGTGTAATAAAATAAACCATTTACATTCCAAAACTATCACAGCTACAACACTGATACTGATACTCACAAAGCTGGAGACTGAAAAGGCACACTTCATATGGATGTAAGATGTCAGCTGAAAACTCTTATAGCATAGTGGTGAGCAAAAAAACCCCATAACTTTACCAGCAAATATTTCTACAAAAGTGTGGGTGTCAAAGTTCTACCTTAAAGAACTTCCTGGTGAGAATGAAAACCTTACAGGGTTTTTTAGTTTTATTTCATTTTTTGACTGTTGATGTTAATAGGAATGTCCTGTTCAGAGAATTTCAATGCCAAGAAAAAAAAAAAAGGCAGGCACAGGGGCGACTGGATGCTGTGGATTCCTCACAGTTATAAACGAAATACCGGAAAACACATCTGGGAGCCACATTGCTGAAGGCTGAACAAAATGAAGCTAATGATCTGAGAGCCAGAGCAGCACTGAGACTGGAGGCAGAGAGAGCCCTGAATATGCAGTAGACCAGAAATGTGAAGCATCATGAAGCATCATCTCTCCATCTGCAGTTGAGAGACTCCAAATTTGCCAGAACTGCTTTCAATATAAATGTATCTGATCTTGTTTACTTCTACCAGACATGCAATGAAGGGAGGCAGAAAAATGCTGGAGAAAATTGTGGCTTTGCTTCTCATATTCTCCTGTGCATTTCCCAACTTAATGCTAGTGCTTCTTGGGTGCCTGCCTCACTCTTCCCATCAGAAAAAATAAATACAGGTTACAGGACCTGCTCAAAAGCAACCTTCAAACCTCTGGAAAAGTCTGTTATACATGGAGGCTGAACAATTCCTACATTTGAGGGATCACAGATCCTTCATTTAGGTATGTTTGAAGAACAACCCTAACTAAATGCTTGGAAGTGTCACCCACAAGTTTACTTTCTCCAGTGGCCTTGTGGATTGCAGAAGGGCTGCTGCTCACTGTGATGCGTATTCACATATGTGTAACTGATGTCAGTGATGGAAGAAATCATCCCTCATTTGTTCTTGGAAAGTGTCTTACGTAGGTAATTTTCCTCTGCATGGGGTATTTATTCATGCCTTCTTTTAAAGACACCGTAAGATTGATTGTTCCCTTTATCTATGGTCTGTTCTTCCTCAAATCTCCATGTCACTCATTTCACATGTGAAGTAAGGAAGGAAGGAAGAAAGGAAGACACTGAGGTGGATCCTGTGTGGTTTCAGCTCAGCTGCACCCTTCACACTGATGTCTCTCCCAATCCTCGGTGAGGCTCACCCAGCCGTGCCTCTTGCTGTATTTCTAAGGTCACACAAAGAACTGCAGTCCCACTGTCTGCTCCACCCCAGCAGGCCACCAAGGCCACCAAGCTGGCTGCCCTCAGTGCCACAGGGAGGACATCAGCTGGTTAGGAAAGCAGCTCATCCTGCTGTTGTTGCTGTCTCGAAAGGGCAGCTGCCATCCCTCATCTTGCAAGGAGATGAGTCCTCGCAGTGCTCCACATCTCACTGGGACAAGGTGGCTGCTCTTCTCGTGGCCTCAGTGTGCCACGTCTTCCTTGTGCTTTCCAAGGAGCTCTCCAGGCATGAGAGCAGGGCTTGCTTTGCATGGCTGCGTGCAGACTCAATCTGGAAACTGTCTGTCTGTCCTGGCACACGCAGCACCACTGGAGCAGCACCGTCCTTCAGCAACTGGCTTTCACAAGAAGCTGCCAGCTACTGTAACCCCTAAAAAAACTGGAGGCTCCCTACACAAAGCAAAGCACATCCAAACTGTGAAGTGAAACCCACGCATATCTGCAGCTATCAATTTATTAATGGAAAAATCTTTTAGCAAGGACTGTGGAAGGGATGGTAAAAACAACAAAGCAGAGAGAGATTGACCAGCTGATTTCCACCAGATACAGAGACAATTTTGTCAGTGGCTATTCCATCTGCAGAGTATTATGTTGGTTTTGTTTTGTTGAGCTGTTTTCCTATTTGAAGTTCCTCATGGAAGCAGCAGCTCCATAGAGCATGGCCTCTCATTTTCTTATGGAGACTTCCAGAACAATAAAGCCCCACAAACTGCATCACTGAAAAAAAAAAAAATAGTTTGAATTAAAAAAAATTGGTTCATATTTTTTTAATTCTTTTTAAAAAACCAAATTGCCACTCCCAGGATACTTCAGTCAGCACTGCAGAAATGTAGACAAATTATAAGCCATGAGAAACCAAAGAAAATGTTAAGTAGCTGAAAAGGGGGCTTGGCTGGATAAAAAAAATGGAAAGGAGTAGCTGTTGTGTGTACAGTTTAGCTGAGCAATGATGGAGGCCATATGTTAACTGGCTACAGGCATCTGTTAGAAATAAACAGCTAGCAGAGGAATAACAAGTTAGGAGAGTAAAAAAGCAACAGTTAGACATAATGACAACCCTAAGAAAGGCAAAATTTAGACTAAACCTCAATTTTTCTTTTTCCATAACAGGTCCTAGGAAGTGGAATATTCCCAGGGTTCTGCATAGAAATACTTTTGAGTAGTACACACAGTTTTATTCCCTCTCAGTTTAAAGTCACTCATTTTGGAGGACAAAATCTTGCATTGTTAATCTCAGTAACCAGAGAGAGAGTTTCTATCCATAGGCATAATCTTACAGACAAAGGGCCTGTTGGCTGCAGGGAATGTTATTAATAGAAAGAATCACTTCAAAATATTTTCTGTTGCTTATGTAAGATAAAACCAAAAGCAAGTGGGGAAAAAACCCCAAGCATTGGCCTGTTTATCAAACAGGCAAAGCCGAAGTAATTTTGTACATTTTCTGTCCCCTTTTTTATTGCACAGTCCTTCTGGTTTTGGGTGCGGTTTTTTAAAAAAAATTATAACTACATCCCATGGTACCCCAAATGTCATGATATCTTAGCAACAGCATTGACCTGTCTTACTATTTTCCAGCATCTCAGGACCCTCAAGCTGGTATCTCTTCTAAACTGGTTAAGTAAAAACCAGGTGTGTATTCTCATGGGTCATCTCAGTGGATGTATATTTAGGAATTATAATTTTTGGATGATATTCAAACATTCCTCTAGATCCATGTCATCTTGGCAAACAGTTTTAGATGCACATACTGACCTGTATCTCTTCATCTGCTCTGTGTTTAGCTCAGCCCTTTTACCACAGCCAGTATATGGATTTCATCACACAGAGGTGCCAAGTCTCTGCAGAATTAGAAAAGAGGAAAAGTGTGTGACTCATCCTGAAGAAGACCAGATGTAATGTTCCCATTACCTGTTACAGTGAACACTCTACCATTTCAAAACTGTCCTGATTTTTAGGGGTTGTGCTGACAGCTTCATAGCTTTTCGTTATCATTTGGAGGAATTGCTCCAAAAAAGCTTTTTGTTTCCTATGGTGGATACACAGGGAAGCAGCCTCAGCAGGTTTCAGCTTGAGCCCACCTCTCAAGTTTATTCTTCAACATCTGCGTTATGGCAAGATTTCTCAAAGGGAATCTTCATGACTTTGTGAAGCTTAACCAAAATACTTAAAAACAAACCAATTGCTAAATATCAAAGCAGTTTTAGAATGTGCTAATCAGCTCCCCAAAGCACACAGAGACACACAGAAGTAAACCAAGGCTTTCTCCATAGCTATGCCTTTATGTTCAGCCTATACCTAGGCCCAGGAGTAGGGCTGACTGTTTGAGTTGACTACTAATGCAGTTTATACATCTCCCTGCCTTTAAAAAAATCTTTCCTCCTTCCTCTGCACCCAGAAGCTTCTCATACTGCCTCTGATGTGCCCAATTTGATATAATTTACTGATGACTGTAGTAAGGAATGTTCTAGCAATCCCTTCCATGAGACCATATTTTTTGTAAACTTGCATTTTCCCTTTCTCTTGGCTTGAAAATATAAAGCAGAGGATACCATCCTTCAGAAGTTGCAGGCAAACCATCTGCTCCCCAAAGCACAGCAGCCGAAGGCTTCAGTTATTCAAGAACTGCTGACAATTTATACATACCTTCCTTCAAAATAAATAGCCAAAAGGACAAAGAAAAAGATAAATGTGTCTATCAAGTTATATATATGCATTTCATATGTGATCTAATATCTCATAAAGCTGACTTCAGTGACTCACTCAAGAAAAAACAAATGAAAATGAAAGGCTAAAACAAGTAGTGCAGAAACCCTTTAATCTGTAAGAAAGGAAACTGACAATACATTCAAAGCCTTCCACCAGTATTTACGGAATTATCATCTGAACTTTCACAGACTGAAATCACGGAGTCAAGGTACATGAGCTAGTAGCCATTACATATTATTTAGCCTGGAATCCTGTTTCTCTTGGTACCATTACATATCTGCAATAAACCAAAGATAGCAATTTTCTGTGAGTTTGTGGGCACACTTGAAAGCGACTTTGTCTGGCACACAGCAAATCTCCACTTTGTTTATACTTGTGTTTAACCACTGCTGAGTCCAGGGCCACCAGCTTGTCGCTGGGCTGAGAGCATAGAAATATTGCAGCTCACATCAAAGCCAACCAGAAGCATGAGACAATCTGCACAATGACCTCATGTAAGACAGGGTATGAGTTGCACAAACTTCATCAGATACCTTTACATAAAGTGCCAGGCCATCTGAGCAGGGATTTTGGCATTCCACCTTGCTGCTGCTTACCACAGCAAGACACACTGGGAGAAAAAAAAAAAAATTACCTTTTTCACCTATAATGTCTATGTAAAAACCATACAGGACTAGAACCAAAGACTCATAGAATCATTTGGGTCAGAAAAGACCTTTAAGATCCTTGAGTCTGAAGTCATATGGTTTATACCTTATAGTTGCCCAAAGTGGCACCAAAAATTTTCTAAGGTTAAACCACATGTATCACCTGGAGATAAAGTGTATTTGGAAAATAAATAAGCCAGAAATAAAAAAAAAAATCCACAGACATTTTCCTTAGCCATTTATTTTGTGGCACTCGTAATGTGTGATTAGTATGGAACAGCCTGTTGCTGGCTCTGCCAATTTTATTTTGGGGTTGAAAGATATTGGATAATGTCTGAGAGGGGCACAAGACCCCTCAAACTTACATTAGCCACAGTGGTTGGGTAAGGGGAGCTGGTGGGGGGGCACAGAGTGCAGTAATTGCCAGGTAAGCCCTGGTGCTAGTAAGGAAAAATTGCTTATATGAAGCATATGCTTATATGTGAAGGCTGTCCCCAGGGATACATTTGGACAACAGTTAAGTATTCTGTTGTGGCTGAGGACAAAAGGAATTCCTGTTCTCCTGAAACCTCTGGTATGTTCTGGAAGAGGAATTTCAAGTCCATCTCAACACTATTTCGGCATTTCTTCCACTCTAATTGAAAGAGAAACAAAAATGAGAGAGGACAGCAGTGCAGAAGCACAATCAAATTAAGTGTAATTTTAAAAGAAAGTAATGTTGGAACCTTTTCAAATTTTGGAATACATTATCATAAATATGTAGTTGTGTAAAAATTAGTGTTCCAGGATGTTCTGAAATAATGGCTAAAGCAATCATCCATGTATTACCTAAAGGCAGTATAGTGGCATTGTTAAATATGATGCCTCAAACTCTCCTTTATTAATACCTTCATTTTCTCATTTTTAAAACACATTTTCCAAGTGTTCCTCATCCAAGAAAACATTTCCCATGACAGATAATTGATTTCAGATTTGAAAACAAACAGAAACCCCAATGGCAACCAACATATCCACTGGAAAATCAGCCATCGTTAAGCCCCAGTGATCTCTGTTATTCTTGCAGATATTTGCAGTACTATCCTCATGTCCTGGAAGAAGGATGTGAAACTCTGACATGGGAGATTTGAAATAACCTGCACCAGAATTTCCTGGCAATAACTGTAGTCATGAAAAACTGCTTTAGTTTAGTCAACCATCCACTCAGGGAAAGAAAGGGCTGGGGATAAAGGAATTCCACAAGTGTCTCCTAGTTGTCACCTGGACACTCTGAAACAGATTTGGTGGATATAAATTATGATTTTTAGAAATGAGGGGGGAAAACAAATCAAGCAAACCAGCAAACCCGCTCTTCTCCTGAAGTACACATGAACAAAGCCTACTGTTATAGGACATTTGTTCAGGCTGCAAATTCAGGCCCTCAAAAGCAAGGACACGGCACAATCAAGGCTGTAGTGCTCAGAGACCAGAAAGGACTTGTGCTGCAAGGTAGTCCAAAGACTGTCAGTTTTGCCCCTTGGACTTGATTTCATTTGCTTGAAAGTGGGAAGACACCAACAAGGAGTCCAGTGCTGCAGGCAAGTTATTTAAAGCAAACCTTGAAAACCTGTTTCAAGGGTACCTAAGCACTTACAGATGCTGACTTATGCCCTCTGACATTATGAGTTATTAGACGCTTCATCCAGCTGGGTGTTTTGGAAAATCCAAGCAGATGTCTAAGTACCTTCAAAAATCATATCTGAATGGAGACCGTATTATTTTTGTATTAATAATGTGACCAGCTCATTAAGGAGAACAACTTTTAACTGCTTTCACTCAACTGGACAAAAACTGTAATAAAATAAATAAAAGGGCTATTTGGATGAAAACAAATAATTTAAATTTCCTTATTTATTTGGTATATTGGAGGTCACTTTATTGAACAAATAAAATGTCTCTTAGGCACACTGTAAATTTTCAGTCAAGCTTCCTTTTGCATCCAAAGGCAATGAACTGGACCACACATCTCTTTACAGAGAGTAATATAAAAGATACAAAGCAATAAAAAAAAATTAATCTGATCTATTATTTTATTTATATTTCTTATTCAGGTTGAGCAACAAAACCACTCAGGGACAACGTAGGGTCCAAACCACAAAATATTATATAAAACATTCCCAAGAAACTTAAATAAAGTAATTTCCTAGCTTTTCATTTGTTTGTTTGTTTCCCATTAGCCATTTGTAAATCCTACTAGCATTTGTCTGTGGAAATAGAACAAGTGAAAAGAGAATATTGTCTGAAGAAGCATTTTTATCTTGATGTCTTTCAGAAACATTGACAGCAGATGTCTGGATTACTTTAATGCGAACATCCACCAAGAACTTTAAACTTTCCTAGACCAGTTGTAACTACCTGTGTTTGTAAAAGTCTTCCTATTGGTAAAATTAGGCCACAAAATAGCTTTTCCTTTGCACCTAGATAAGAAAAGGACCCAATCTCACTTGGAGACTTGAAGGAAGGAAAAAAGGTTGTGTTGTTCTTCCTCTAATAGCCTCTAATTAGAGATATCTGTACCTACATTAGAGATATCCATTACTACCCAGAAGATTAGTAGTAACAGCATCTTTGAAACAGGGGATGTGGTATTTTCTCCATATAGCACTTTCATAAGCCAAGAGTATTCACATTTACCTGACTACATTATCTTAATGTCAGAGCCAAACCCACTGGTAGCCACTCTACTGTTTTCAGCAGACTTTGGAGGAGTTGCTAAATGGACAACTGATCTGTTTGAGTCAAATTCTTACACACTTTTTTTATTTTCTTTACCTCCCTAGTAATACAAATGTGCACCTTTAGATGATTAAGTGGAGAACTTGAGCTCTGGAAAACTCTTGGTCCTGCTTTTAAAGCTACAAGACAAAATGTTCCTGTGACAGATGCTGCATGCAGGAGTTGTACGCTCCTCACTCCACCAACATGTGCACACCCCTCATTTCTGAGACTGCCATCAGCTTCATTAAAGAGTTCCAAATGGAGATCTCTTAGACTAGACTGGTCCTTCAGCAGCCCCTCCTTGGAAGCACAACAAATTATGAATCCAACAGAGTGATAATTTTACTTAAATCTGATTTTATCTCATCAGACAGGTGGATTGATAGCGTGCACTCTCCTGCAGCAGGGATTTCAGCTGACAGTCCCATCACAGAAGATTTCCTGTCATTGTAACACTTCTTGTTACTATGTAAAGAAGCCGGGACTGCTAATGAAAATGGCTTTTTTTTTTTGGTACCATTTTCAATTACAAGAAGATTTGTGAAGGGTTTTTGGAGATGTTGTGCTGATTCCTTGCCTCCATACTACCTCCTGCATTCGTCTTTTTATTTTGTCTTTCATCTCTTTTCTGATGCCCCACATTCCATCATGCCACACTGCTCTCATTAAATAAACCCCTAAATCTAGCTTTTGTTTAGCACTAATCCTTTTATTTCCTAAATCTTATTTAATCCAAAGGGCTTCCTTTCATCTCTTTAACTGTCAGTTGGATCACTACTGTTTTCTATCAACAGCTCCTGAAAATCTTGTATGGAGTTAAAAAGCTTTCAAGTGTTTCTATGATTCTCATTCGATTCTGCTCTCCCCAACACCTGCTAAAGACGATATTGCTGCTGCTCACGCCCTCACCCTGACACAGCTCACAAGCAATAATCACATTAGAAAGGGTTTCCCCACTCTTTCTGGCAAACTCTCTACCCTAGTTTCAGCCCATACATTAGCAAGACTTGGTTAAACATGCATTGTTTAATACAGGGCAGAAGTTTTTAGGTAGAAGTGATCAAGGAGAGGGTTACAAGGAAAGCTTTCCCTGGCACCACAAGGAAGGGTTCTCGGTTGGTTTTTCGTGCATTAAATCACTGTCCATATGAAAACGTGTCACTATTTCTGCCTTGTGCTCCTGTTTCTCCTTTTGATCCCTCAGTGGCCAGTGGAGAAAAACTGGTGGAAGAAGCAGCTTTCAAAAGTCTCTCCCTGTAATGAGCACCCATTTGCTAACACCTATCAGGTATCTGCAGCAATCTTGCCTCACCTCCTTTCAAAAGTTCTTTTTGGTTTTAAAGAGTCCAGAGGTGACCAGTCATTTTTACACCCTACTAGACAAATATCCAAGAACATCAGATTTAGCAGATCAGATTTAATATAAAATGTGTGAGGTTTATTTCCATTTTTCCCCCTCAGACAGCGGCAAGCCTGACTATGAACGCGTGAATGACGCCAGGATCGGTGCACCGAGTCGCGAGCACCCTCGTTCCTTACTGACAGACACCACACACAGAGGAAAAGACCGTTCAGAGCCACCACTGAGCACCAGGAACACAATCTCTGAAACCCTACTGAGCTCAGGCATGGGAGTTCATGCTGAATGTTGCCGTGTGGGTCACTGTACGTAACCAGTTAAACTGGCTAGATGGTTGCTGCAGTCCACAGCCGCTCTGGTTTGCACTCAGCAGCAAGTTGTTATTCGCTTCCTTTTGCACAACACAAGCCTCATCTCTCTGCAGACATGCAGTAGCACACCTGCTACCTTTGCACTACCATACTCATGTCTCAGGGTGGGTCCAAGCAAGTTTAGTCAAACTCTAGAGGCTTTTTTTATGCTGAAATACTGTCTCAGAAGGCAATGGCAGGATGAATGGGACTGAAACGAGCATGGGAATGCAGTAACTGTAAATTTGTCCTCACTCGTCTCCTTCATATAATGCTTATTCAAAATCTTCTAATGTTTTTAATTAGATTTTGCACATTGTGAGTTCTGTATTTTACTCATGTAATAGTACTCTAATGAAATTAACTAAGAGCTACAAAATTCAGAGCTGGATTTTTTAAAAATCTTTCAAAATCACAAGTGGCTTGTACTGATGGTTGAACAACCTGCCTCAGGATCCAGAATCCAGCCTTTCCTCCAACTCAGGTATCAAACACTCTTACCCAGAAGGTCATCCACCACCCTTGCAATCCCCTTCTTCAGTGTGGGTTTGATAACAAGACCCAGCACAGCCAACCCTCCCAGGGGCAGTTTTCCAGCATGGTTCTGGAAATGGCAGTGAGCCGGGAGTGACCACAGTAACCACTGGGACAAGACATCAGCTGCACAGACATGAACCGGGCTGTGCCAGTCCCCCTCCATGCCAAGCACAGGGCTGGGTGACCAGGGCCTGGCTGTCTCATTTACTTGCTCCTGACAGATGCAGAAAAGCAGAGAAAGAAGTTTCAGGTCTCACCAGTCATCTATAATGCTGCTTCATCATCACCCATCTAAAGCTATGTAATTTCAGCTACCAAATAAAACAATTTACTAACTAAAGGGGAGTTCTCTCAGAAAAATCTTTTTTTCCTGTGATATCTGTGAAAGCAAAAGTCAAAGGAAGAAGTAGCCGGTGCAGCCAAAATCTCAAATTAACACCACTAGTTTAAAAACAAACTGCTATTTTATAGCCATGCAATGTAAAGGATGTGGGGTGAGTGTAATTTGAGTGCAACAGTTTAAAGCTGAAGAACAAACAGTCCTGCTGCCCTTTGAACCTGACGGAAGAGGTCTGCAGCAATGCTACTGTGAAAGAAGGGCCACAACTGATCTGGGGGTTATGGAGGTGTGTGCTGCTACGAGACAGTCTTGGACTAAAAATCAGTAGCAGTTGCACATATTTTGCAGCTTGACAGAATGTTGAGAACTATAGACAATGTAAAGGAATTTTAGAATTCCTAACTCCTTTACCACCTCAAAATTTGCCACTTCAACCTGAAGGGACATAAAAGAATAGAACTGTGTTAATACTGGGAACTCTCTAATGACACAGCACTTCCAGCAATGAGAGGGACAGCAGTGTAGTCCCTTAATTCTTCAAAGCTACCTGGAGACCAGTTTAAAGTCAAGAGACCTGCCATGCTGTGTATCTTGTAGGCTGCATTCAGCAACATCCATCTCACATGCACACAAAACTTGCCAGTGTGCCTGCAAAGTCCCTCACACGAAGAAGCAGTGGTCATTTCTTCACACTTAACAAAATATCAAGTGAGCAGAAGAGCCAGCAGTAGGAAGTGTAACTGGCAAACAGACACTTGTCACCAGGGTAATTTTAATAGGGGCTGTGGTAGTATTTTTAAAAAAACACAGAGGAAGCAAACATTGGACATAAGGCTCAAAATCTGCCTACAACTTTCTGAAGTGTCATGTAATTGTCATGTAATAAGCATTTATGCTTAGCTAAAGTTTCTCTGGCAGGGTTGCTATTTCTGCCAAGGCTTTGCTTCCAAAAACACACAGGCAAAAGCAGGACCTAGGCATATTCCACAAACAATGGCAAGTTGGAGAGAAATGTAAAAGAAAATCCCCCAGATTCTCATTTTTCTTCTGGCTTCACTTTAGAGTCTTTCATAAGCTGAGGTCATCCTTCTCTAGGAATTACATTACTTGCCCTTTACCCAAGCAGTTTACAAATAGTAAACATGTTTTATAAGAGAAAGCTGGAAGGGAAGCAAAATAATCACAGTTGGGTCTTGAACTTATTTTTCATTTTTGATGAAAAATTCAACATTATTTTCCCAACTCCTTTTTTCTAAATGAAGAAAAATGTTTCAGAGAGCCAACTTGAAGCTACTCAAGGAGCTATTCAGCAGTGTGCCCTGGGAATCTGTTTTGAGGGTTTAGGGTTACCTGAGTACTGCTCAGTTTAAAAGAACCATCTTTTAAAAACATAGGAGCAGACAACCCCATTGTGTCTTAAGTCAAGAAAGCAGGGAAGATGACCAGCCTGGCTGAACAGGAAACTACTCAGAAGGAAGAAGAAAATGTAGGTTTGCTGGAAGTGAGGTCATGCTTCACAGGAAGTTCACAGGGGTCAATGGTTGTGAATCTTTTAGATGTGAGCAATACCTGTTAATTACTGATGGTTGGTTTGGGGCTTTTTTAGCTCCTCATGCTCAAATTTAGAGATTTCTAAGCTGCTTCCTATGGAAAAACAAAGCAGCCTGAGAACAACAGCATGCCATTAGAGTTTTCTCCTCTGTCTCAACACTCTCTCCAACCTGGCTAACCAATTCTCTAAAAGAGACCATGGACAGTGCAAGTCAACTATAAATGGTGATGTTTTGTGGTAAATACAACATTTACTAAAAAACAAGCTGTAAAAGTTTTCCATTGTAAGCGCAACTTCTCTTGTAAAGTTCAAATTACTATTGCTGTCACCTTCATCATCAAATTATCATTCAGCCAAGGAACTGTTGAATAAAGTCATCAACTTGCTGTAGTTATAAAAGAAGAAAAGAGGGAAAGGTAAATAATAACAGAGAAATTATTTAAAAAACAGCCTTGTCACAGAGAAAATTAAATCCTTTCCACCACTCACACTGCCAACTAAATGTTTGTGTTTATCTCTTCTCATCCTTTGTACTATCCTGGATGTGGGGGATGACTGCATCTTTGGTGAGGCATTGAAGCAGCCTGATGGGCAGCTGCAGCATTTTCCAGGGACTCCAAGACCATTTCAGAAATCCCTGAGAACAGGCTGAATCACAGAACTGTCTGTTTGATTGGCTCTCTCTCCCCAAGCGTCTGGATAGAACCCCAGACAAGAGATGCTCAGAAAAGGAGTTGGCTGCTCGCCCTGCTGCAGATGAAGAATTCAAGCAGCATAGAGAGCACAGGGGAAGGGAGTGCATTATTTAAAGTGGAGGGAGAGATGCAGCCAAAAGATGCCCCAGATTTGAAGGAGCTTTATCAAAATACAGAATCAGCACATTTACTTGCAAAGGGAGGGAGGAAAGATCAGGATAAATTGACTGGATTTTTAAAAGTCATCCCCACGTCTAGTGGCTAAATCTAGCCAAATCAAGGCATAATCTTTTCTCTTGTGGTATAATAATTCACAGAATTTAGGGTAAGAGAGTCAAGTCCAAATCAGCCCCAATTCCCTAACAAGATTATTCACACTGTGCATTCATGGGTACACAGGGGGGAACTGATGGCATTTTCAGGGTTCCTCTGATGTGCCTGTCAGCCTTTTAGATCCAGTTTGCACAGGTGCAAACAACACAAGGTAAAAACCAGTTATGAACTGTTTCCAGTGCCACAGGCCATTGAGTTCTGATGTTATAATAAAACCTGGGGACACAGCAAGTAGGTATTAGACTGACCAAGGGGTTCCTGCATGCGGGATCAAGCACCGGATTAGCTGGAAGATGGAGGTAGGGGATCAGTGTTGTAGGGAGGCTCTTGATGCCTCAGGTTTTAGCTTTTATATTTTTCAGATTCTGTACTGCTTTAGGGTGTAGTTCTGAGCTTCATATTAAGGGATAGTAAGCTCTCTTCACAGAGTAGGTAGAAAAAACAATTCCTTCTCTAGCTGGGGACCAAGGACAACCAATCCATATCTCAGGCCCAAGACTATAAACAATGGTGGAATGAAGAGAGAAAAACAAGAAGGATGGGACTCCATAGCCTAAGGCTGTAAGTGGACAATTAACTCCAATATGCTAATGAACCAGAATTTATAAAAGTGAGAGACCCCGTGACCAGTCATCCATTTTTTGTGACCATTTTGGGTTCATCTTGGTTGTAGCCCTGGCTGGGCTCTTTTACTGCCCAAGGCCCATTGAGGCCTTTTAATAAATACCTACTTTATTCTTTAACTCTGTCTAGCTTCTGTTCTAGGTCAGCCTTCACAAGGTATCACTGTAACCCATGTGTTAGCATCCCCTGGAGCAGCCTGCTCACTCCCACCTCATGCAACTGATGTGCAGCCACATGAAATTGCAATGGCATTGAGTGTATGCCAAGGGTGGGCACTGCCCTGACTGGCATGGGGAGGAATCCCTACACTGCCCAGGTCAGATGCCATGGTCACAAAGAGTGTCTGTGCTTCACCACACGTAGAGAAACAGAAATCTCTGCAGTCAGATGTTTTCCTTTCTCATGGAAGGAGTGGCTTGTAGCAACATATCTCAGCTCTGAACTAGATCTTGTGGAGAAGCAGGATGACGTATTCGGCTGCTCTCCCATCCTTTCCTCACAAAAGATAGCAAATTGCCTATTGTTCTTTGTTTTCTTGCACATCATTTTGAAAAAGCGTTATAATTACTAATTTGGGTGTTTGCCAGAATGAAAGCACCCCTAACATTCAGAAATGGCACTAGAATAATTCAGCGCAGGCAAGCCTTTTTGCACAGAAAGTGAAATAAACTGAAATACTTGCATAAGTATGGCCATTGAAAACACTAAAGGTTCTTCTGAGCTCTGAGAACACCTGAAACATGCTGCTTCAGTACTAATAGAGTTTTGCTCTTGGTAATCACCCAGATTTGGAGTGGCCAAAAGGGCTGGCCCAGGACATCTCATGCCCTTGCTCTCCCTTTCATTCACAGCCTCTTGTGTTTGCTGCCAAATACTGATAATTCCATTACTGCAGACCACTGAGCCTTTGGGACCACAGGAGTAAAACAGTCAAGGCACCAGCTTTTTGTAACAACTCCTAGTGCTGCAGGAGAGAAGCAGAAACTCCTCCTGGAACATGAGCTACATGCAAGTATAAGGTAAAATAAACTGACCCTTTGAGCTCTACAGAGCATGAGATGCAACCCATGCAACCATCGTCACCAAAGGGCAAGAGTGAAACCATGTGGAGTCTCCCTGTGACACAGCCACAGCTTTAATGGGATACACCAGCCATTTTCCATAATATGGACTGGCAGGGCCAACCAACCCACCCNCCATAATATGGACTGGCAGGCCCAACCAACCCACCCTGAGGAGCCAACATCTGCAGCATTGCTGGCTCTGAGCACCCGTGGGTGATTATACAGACACTCCACACACTCCTTTTGTTTTCTGGGCTAAACCTGGAATGGTGAGCCCAACACTGGATGTGTAGGAAGTCGGTTATGCAGCAAGAGGAGTACTGCTATGAAGAAAGGAGGGTTTATTCCCCCTGGAACCTGATTTTTGCCTAGCAGGCAAACAGGGCCAGATGCAAGGGGCTCAGCTATTCCCCTTTGTTGCTCTTGCACAC
>VYZP01062187.1:0-45241 GCA_013400635.1 Hypocryptadius cinnamomeus
GTGAAGTAAAAATTTCCCCTTTTTTATGTCTGTGTTCTTTCTTAACAGGGTTCTGGTTCATGATGAGCTGTAACCTTTCTTTTAGCAAGCAGTACAAAATACTTGTATATTTACAGAGATGAGCTCCAGGAGGGGATTTAGCAGCTTTTTGCTTCCCAAACCACAGACTCTTACAACAACAGCTTCTGTTTGCTTTTCTCTGCTTTTCCTATTTTCTTTTTACCCCTCTTAGACTTGATAAGTGAGTCTTTCCACAGTCTGAGTTGAAGTGATTAGTTTTGAAGCTTCTCTTCTTTTTCTCTTGTATAATTTTTACTTGTATATTACTTTCTCACATACACTTTATTAATTTTTTTATTATTATTTTTTTAGTGGCAAGGTTTTTATGTGGTGACGTGGGACTGTATTCTGCAAGTTTATTTGTAAAGGAGTCAGAGACATAAGGAGAGGACATTTAAAATGTTGATGGGAGGGGCCTGTTTATCTGCAGACTGATCTGGGGCTGTGCTGTGACAGGTTACCAGTGCAGAGCTGCCACTGTCACCCGTGGAAGGAAGGAAGGTCCCATCTGGGGAAGCCTTGGGTGGGAAAGTTTGCAGTCAGGGCAGCCAGGGAGCGTGGATGACTCAGCTCTCCCACCCTGGGGATCTCAGCAGCTGGGCTGAGGCTGGACTGTTTAGATTCCTTTGATTTATGCCGAGGAAATCCCTAATGATCCAGAACTGGGGCAGTGCTAAGCCATGTATTTCACCCTCCTGAGACACCCAGTGTGCTGCTCTTGCAGCTGACATCCCAAATCTGAATCACCATTTTATTCCTCACAGCCACATTCACAGCTTCAATCTTTATTCCTGGCATAACTAAAATTCCTGTTGAATCCAGTGTCAAGCACATAGGGACCACAGAAAAACATTCTCCCATGCAATGGGAATTTGTGCTTTGGTGACAGAGCACTGTTTCAATTTTGTGGGAAACTCCTCATTATTTTTAAGGTCATATTAGCATTTTTTGCTTATTGAAAGTCTTCTACTCCTGCCACTGGATGCACTTTTTTTTGTTTGTATTTTTCTGCCTCCCTAGTGATAAGTGGGTTCCTTCTCCTCCCCAGGCTTGGCCACCAAAATAGTGTTTGCAGACTTTTTGCCTGTGTGATACATGTTATAGGCTGGCTGTCAGAGCAGTGTTCATGAGGTGATGTAACTATAGATATAAGTAAAATCAAGGGAAAACTTATCATATGCATTGCAGTAAAAATAAATGTAAACTGAATTAGTGTTCTGGAAAGCTCAGGGCTTAAATGATACTCTGGGAAATGAGAGATGATCAACTGTGATTACTTTGTAAAGGAACTGAGGGATGTCTTGGGTCTTTGATTACAAATTTTTTCTGTGCTAATAATTTATAGCTTCTGCTGTTACAATTTTAAAATTCTAGGAAATCTGAAAGGACTTATATTTACATATGGTTTCCAAAAAAACTTGAGTCTTTTCCAAAATGAAAAAATTGAACAACGTAAAGTGTGAAAGATCTTTTTGCAGCATTACGGTTAATATTGAGATGTTGTATTAAAATACTGAGTTATGAGAAGCAATGTTATCAATTTCCACATTTCCCCAGAAGGGTTTTCAGCAATTTTGAATATTCCATCAACCTGGCACATTAAAGAGTGCCGAATTTACCTGTTAAAATGCACAGAGCATTTGTAGTAGCCTCATAGCAGCCTGCTGTTACTGTTGCTTTGCAGAAGAATAAGCAACCATTTAGAGATGATGTTTTCTCTGCCAGGAGGGCACTTCACAGCAGATTTCTACTCTACCTTTTGGAAGGGATCTGAAGGAAAATCAAATCTATATCATACTGAAAGGGGCTTTGGCTGTATATGTTACAATTTTTTTAGAAAGATGTTCAGCACTGTACCACATTTATATCTTTTTGGAGCCTTGTTTTTGATGGAAAATTACCAGAATTTGTGCTGAGACTTGCTTAGTATCTGAGCAATATTTCTTATAACTCAATATACTATAATAGTTTCAGCAAAGTACCAAATACTCAGTACTTCAAAGCCAATAAAGATGAGCGATCCATTCCCAAATTCCTTTTATTCATACAGCAGATTGATTTACATCAACTAACAAAACAATATTACACTTAAAGTTGATCTGTAACAGTAATAAAAATGTTGCTGCATCCCAAAGCTGCAGAAATGTCACTTCCAATCTACAGTGATCACTTACTAAGGATAAATGGTGCCTATGGGATTTTTGGCAAACCCAGCATCTTTCTCCCATAATTCTAGGCTGTCTTAAATCTGAATCAGAAATCCACCCATGTTCAGCAAGAAAGTGTGAATGTTTGCTTAACTTGAAGCCTCTAGGAACACTTAAAGTGGAGCTAAATATTTATGTGTTTGAGAGCTTTTCTGAACACAGATTATTTTTTTATTCACATTTTAAGCTCAGGCAGGGCAAAATGAAGTTTTACCTCTGGCATTTGAAAGCAAAAGGACCTGACTGACTGGACTGCAGTTATACTGCTCACCCCAGTAATGAGAATTTGTCATTGCTGGGCTTTTTTTTCCCCTTTCCAGTGCCAGGGAGGAATGCCAGAGGGAAATGACACCTGTGTTACACAAATACAGCACAAGGCACCTTGCTTTAAGACACTTAACTTTCCTATTGAAATCCTGCCTGTTCCTTTGTTTAGTGTTCTGTTCATGACACTGCCAAAACATGTTTATTCCACATGCTTTGAATCACCTTTGCAAACAGACAGAGATCAGCATTTGAATCTAACATTCAGCATTTCAGCTTCAGAATGGGATTTTCAAAGCCTTGAGTACAATTCATATATCCCCCTACTATTAAGGTTGGTTAAGGCAGTTCTGAGGTCTTATTCTAAATGTCAAATAAGTACACAAAAAATAGCAGGAATTAGATCAGATTTCCTTCTACTTACCTTTGGGTTTTCTTTTGAAGCACAAAAGTTTGAATAGTCTGTTAGTACATGAGTTAGACTCTTGGAGTAGAATTCTAAGCAGTGAAAATTGAAAATACAAGAAATAGTGCTGAAGAACTGTAGAAATCATGAGTATTTTTTTTTCCAGATCAATACTCCAAGCTCCTGGTTGTCAATGCTACAATTCCAATGTACACTAACACATCGATTACATTTTCTTATAGAAATCGGTGAATTGTGTGAATGTTGCAGTATTGCAAAAGAATTCAGCTACAAAGAGCAGAAAAACCCCCAGTATTTTAACCCTGCTGTATAGAAATAGAATGGATTATTAATTTTGCAAACGAAAACTAGAGGGTACATGCTATAACAATATCCCTTATTTTCATGAAATTGATAGCATATGGTTTCTATTTTTCCTCAAAAAAGGTTGTTTTTTGTTTCATCAGTGCTGCAGCTACTCCAGTAAGGATCCAATTCAAATTCTGTCTAAATATAAAGGAGCTGTACAATATAGGAAACCTTTATTCTATTACTATTCAGAGCCATGCATGGAAAAACATAGAAGGTTCAAAGGTTTCATTGTAATAGCTGCTAAAATGCTTGAATTAAAGAAAATAAAGGGAAAACCAAGGACCTCCATGAATAACCTGGACACAAAGCCCGTCTGTGCTTAGTTACTAGAGAAGTAAATAGAGAGGGTTTATATTTGAAAGGCTATGATCATAGTAACATGACCAAGACCACTGGCAGTAATAACCAGGGGCTGTACACATCAAAATGTCATTGTTTTCTAACCCATCAGAGAACACTGAGGTAAATACATTGGTGCTGGTTTTTGAGCTCTCCCATATATCCTGTCTTTCCTTCTATGTGTTATCATCTCCTTCTTTTCCCCCACAGAATTTTCCCACAAGCTCCAGACAAACATTAGCTTTTAACTGTGAAAAATGCCAGCTGCAAAAACACAAAGTAAACAATTGCTGGAAAAGCTTCATCCAAATCTCTCCCTTAACAGGGCTTTCTTTATCTTCCTCACAAGGACCTACACTTGAAAAGGCTTTTTCATTCTCATCTTCCAGCCTGGGTATCAGATGGATTTCTGCATTCCTGTTTGCATGCTATTTAAATTGTGATTGTTACCTTCTGTGTGTTTGGGGATTGAGCAAAGTCATGATTCATGCAAATACCAGTGCCACCCTGTCATTGTTAGTGCCACTGTCACCTGCTGCCTTGCAGTATTTTGGGTGAGAGTGTTCAGCACTCCACCTGCATGCTTTAAGCTCTGCATCCCATTGGTGTCCATCACCAGGGTCTAATTTTTTGGGAAGTGCATCCCTTGTTGGTAAGAGAGGCTTTGACTCTGGATCATGGATTCTTTGATTCTGGATCTTTGATGCTGGATCATGGGCTGATTTACGCTTTATGAGAGGCCCAGAAAAGCAGTTGGTGCAGAGTGTGCAGAATGCTCCCATATGAACTTCGTGCCACTTCATGCTCTGCTCTTCAGGGCACACTGTATGCCAGTGCTCTTAAACATAGGCTTTTGGTTCTTACCATAGTTCCTGTATGTGGTGACTTTTTCTGGCCTTTTCCCTTTTCCAGGCTGATCTCATTGTTTTGAAGCCTCCTGTGGGGCCTGCAGAATGAAGGGGATTTGGACTAGAAAACATTTCATTGATAGCATTATCTTTTTTGTACCACCAAGAAGATATTGCTGTTATAACCATTTCAAATCCTACAAAACCTTGTAGCATTTCTTCTCACTGGCTAAATAATTTCTATTAGGAAAAGGAAAATGTAAGTCTTTTCAGCTGCTTCCTCTTGAGGGATGTAAGATATCCGCAAATTTTGCTAACACGTTCCAGAACAGCCAGCTGTTACTATCCACCTGCAGCCATAATATTGATTGAAAAGAATATAGAACCTAAACATGGATAGCTTCTGTAATTATGCAGAATGAGTTTAATACATGATGCTACTTCAAATGTCATCTGGCAGTGGCTGCAATGTGGCATGGAATCTATTAGGAAATAATTCAGCTGGTTGAGAAAGTCTCAGAGAAAGACTATGCACTGTTTTCTTGTATTACTGACTCCTGAAAATATTCATGGATGTGGAAAAAGGCAATGATAAGACCAACAGGGCTCAGGCACCTGTCAGTTAGCAAATAAAAAGTTGCTCTCACATCCCTGTAGCTCTGCAATTTCCCAGCAATGGAACTAGAAGCGTCTTTTGCCAAAGTCTGCATATATATTAAGAGATAGAAAATAATAAAAGTACTTGTTTTTTCCCCCCAAGCTGATTAAATAAAGATGCTTTTGTTATTTTTGCAAAAAGATTGACCTTTTAATACAAAGAATGGGAAAAAAAATGGCAAGAAGGTTTCAGCTTCAAACCTGTTTTAAATAACTCTGTAGCCTGGTTATATGCCCTGTCAGGACTTGTGCTATTTTATTTTTGATGAATCAACACAATTCAATATATGTCTTGTGACACATTTGCAATTCTATTGGAGATTTTGGCCCAAGGGAGCAAGGAACAGGAGTCACTCTAATTACACAACTGCTGGCTTTCCAAATGGACATTTCTGAGTTTTCAATTGAAAGTGTCAGATTATTGATGTTCAGATGAAAAGTTAGAACAGAAAGCTGGATTATGATTGCAAGAGAACAATACTGTTATTCTGTTCATTGAAAAAGTTGCTGTTTTTCAAAAAAAAAGTTGAGTTGGGAAAACCTGGAGTGACTCTTGCTCTCATAATTTTCAAGTCCAACAGGTCACACAGAGAAGCCAGGTTAGTGGTCATTCCACAGCATGGGATTACACAGGGAGTAGCAATTCCTCTGAAAATCCTTTTGAAAGCTTTCTGCTGGAAGAGGGTCTTCTCCACAGTTTCCCCCTGCCACAGAACTTAGTGAGGTAAAAGTGAAATTCCAAATGGGGAAGGAACACTGGCTTGCACAGGTCTTACACCTCCTGTGGGTCTATGCCTCAGCATATGAGTTTGAGGGCAAAGAAAGAGCTGCCAGAAAGCACAGACAACTAGGCAGATGCCTAAACTACTAATTATTTGTAAAAGTATTTTTTGCCATTGACACACAGTTAAACCCCATTACCTGAAAACCACTCATACAGCTTGAGGGTGCTGGGCTGGCATCAAACCCAAGAATATCTCCCACACGCAGACAAATACCACAATAAAGGTTAAACTAATTTAATAGTTAGCAAAGCATTATATCAGACGTGTTGTTGTATTAAAATCCTTTGGGTCTCTTTTTGATGTTGCTCTTTGCAACATCCCAGACTTCAGCATTCCTCTCTTTCAAGTACTAAATTAAGAGCTCTACCAAGGGAAAAACACTAATAATTCACAATCTGTAATACATTTGCTGAGTCACTTTCCTAAAATTTTGTTGTGTTGTAAAGACTCGACAGTTTCCAGTTAACAAGACACAGGTGCAGCTGATGAGTGAGGCTGGTGGATCTCTCAGTGGTCCCCAGCACCCTCCCCCCTCTGAAAGTGAGAATTTATGTTCCCCTCCTGAGCATCAGCAGGTTTTGAAAGCTCCTTAGCTGAAGAGAAAAAGGCTAAATGCTGTCAATATTAAAAACTTTTCCATTTGAAAGGACAAGTGTTCCTACAAAGGGAAAAGAAAAGCATGGCTTATTTTAAAATGTTAGCAGTAATGAATGATTTAAATTTGAAAAGGTCAGAAAAACGCTATTTGTAAGTTCTCATTGGGGATTTTGCACATACCCGACTGTTATATTACTTGTTTTCTTCAGCATTGATAACAGTTGCAGGTGACACTTTTTTCTTGCCATTTGGAAGTCCCTCCAGTGTAATTTATTTTTGTACAGCTTTGTATCAGGTGCTTTGTCAGAAAAGATCCTAAAGACCTTCTGATTCAAATACTGAAATGCAGCACATTTTTTGGTGAGCAGGCAGCAATCCTGTGTTGCCACTTTCTCACATTCATAAATGGTGTCTCAAAATCTCACAAGTCATGAGTTTGGTTCATTTTTCTTTCTTTGTGTTTTTTTTTTCTTTCTCTCCTTCTGAAGTAGATCTGCCCTTTAAAGGGATGAAAACTTACATCTTTACCTTTTTTTTTTAAAATAAGAAGGAAAGGATAACCAAGAATCTTGCCAAGGCAAGAGCCCAACTCAAAAAAAGGTACAGGTTTCAGAAATTCACAAAACACTGTAGTATCTAAAGAATCTACAGGAGAGGAAAGCATGATCAAACAGCATAAATGAGGCAGAGCCCCATGATATCCAGAACTTTTGGATCTTTAATGCTCATTCAAAGAAAAAAAGCTCAGCTTAATTTTAGCTGAAAGGTCTTAGTAGTAATACTTAGTGCCAAGTTGTCTTATTTTGGCTGGTTAAATGAAGAAATTGTTCATGACTGACTTCAAACAATTGGTCCCCAGGTACTTTGATAGCTCATACAGGTAGCATTCAGCATTGTCCACTGAATTGAAATTGTTATGCTAGTAATATGAAATATATTATACAATTTAAAATATTTAATATAAGTATGTTACATCAATATTAAGGAGCCTGACACTTCCTACTGCAAACCCTATTTTCAGTTAGTTAAAACTTCTCATACTTGTAATGATTTGACACAAAATTTTCCGTGCCAGGTGTCTGCCTCAGGCAGAATTTTGTGGTGTTCTATGGTGTGTTTGTTTTTTTTTTTCCTTTTAATGTCAGCCAGAGCTGCACATTTATTTCTGTGAGCAGGCAGGCAGGGAAAACCGTGCAAAATAAACCTGGGAGCCTTTTTGAAGGGACCTAATGTGTCCTTATCCTGGGGGAAGGCAGTTAACCTTTGTCAAAGGTGTGACTTTCTTTTGGAAACCTGGTTCATTTGGAAAACCTGCTGGGAGCTGGGTGATCCCTGTGCTCCCATCAGCCTGTTGGAATATCATGCTCAATACAATATCTCAGTGCCTTCCGCTCCAAACCAAATCCACCCTGCTGTGTGCTTGCCCCCCAAAGAGCCAGCAGCTCCTTCCAGCCCCAGTCAGGAAAACTGCTGTCAATAAGAAAAAAATGTGGCATATTTCAGGCACCTTTCCTCATTTTGTTAATGGTTCATCTTTGTCTTGCTCACCTTAAATACACTGAACATCCCTTAGTACCTGTTTGTGCTTTTAATTCCTGAAGTAAGTCTGCAAAGGACTATAAGGAAAGCTAGGCATAAATTCAATCTCTATGTAAATTTTAAGGCTAAAGGAAGTACCAAGCTTTTCCCTTGTTTTCTGTCCCAATGGTTTTATCAGCAAGATATTTTCAAATTCAAACTTACTACCCACGTTATGGAAAGAGGTCATCCTTCTTCTTCTCTCTGTGGGCAGAACTTGCCCGCCTAGTCTTATGTTCTCCAACATCTGTCTCAGATTTGGCAGGCCAAGCACAGAGCCTGGGACTGCAGCAGTTGTCTTCCCTCATGCTGTGAAGCCACAACACATCCTGGTGCATCCCCAAGAGCATGGTTTGACTTGGTGCTGTCCTGAGAAGCTTTTCTGCACCATGCCTTTTCCACCTACCCAGAAATTGCAGATAAGTCTGTCAAAATAATGCAATATATTCAAGATTTTGTCCTGAATTTGAAGTGAAAGCACAGAATTATAATTTCTGGTACAGCATCCATGTGAATATTGCTTCTTTTAGTGGTATTCATACACTCCCAAATACCCAACAAGTATTTTTATTGTAAAAATTTCTGCCATTTTTCTCTATATTGATGCTCTGGAGACCAGAACAATTTCTAGGGAATTTTTAGTACATTTTATCCAGTTTTATTTTCTTAACATGACATTTCTTAATTTCTTGAGTACTCATTTTGGAGTATCTCAATTATATTGCTCATAAGATGACAATCTTTTACATCTCTATAACTGATATAATAATTCAGAATGGTGATAATTTTCTTTCAAAAAAGTGTTTTTTGAACGAAAAACGTGCTCAGTGCTCAGTTTGTGAGCTACAAACTCACGTGCTCAGTTTGCACATGACATGCTCAGTTTGCTGAGCAAACTGCTCAGTTTGTGTTAGTGCACAAAAGTGCTCGGTTTGATTCTAGTCCTTTTGCTCTTTACGCTGCCTAACTGGTGTGCTAAAGGATATAAGTATAGATAGAAATTAGACTAAAAATTAGATTTGTTCAGCAAAACTTTGATTGCTGTATCACAGGCTTTTAGGACAGCATTCAGTTCAAGGCTGTTTGCATACCTTATTGAGCAAGCTGCATATTTTTCCAGCGTGTGTTTCCAGTGTGTATCATGCAGTCATTACATTTTTTGCACACTCCACTGGCTGAGCTGCATGGACTATTTTAACCATCACCAGGAATATGTGACGGAGTTCAGCTGCTCATTTGAGTGCTTCGGTTTGTGTGCTTTATTGCTGCAGTGGTGTGTGTTGATAGAGTTCTGCTGTGTGCTGTTAAATTTTTGGTTGTGCCAGTCTAGCTCGGTGCCATGCTGGGGGAATTGCACGCATTGCTGAGTGCTCGCTCCGCGGCGAGCGGGAGCGCTCGGAACGCTATAATCGGCAGTGTTTTGTTAAATGAGCTGCATATTTTTGTTTTTATATACATTGCTTACCCAGTTGTGTACATTTGCCCAACTCATTATACAAAATAAGCTTGATTGGAATAAGAACATTCTCTACCAGCTGTCTGCTCTGAGTCAGTATGTAACAAAATTAGCAACTTTCCCTTTCCAACAGTGACATGATTGCATCCAAAGTTTAAGGCAATTGGTTTGGAGATCTTGTTTGTTTCATTCACTCCATGCAAACATCAAGATTAACAAACCAATTTGTTGCAACTTAATTTGTTTTCAAAAATATGAACAGAGTTAAGTAACAGAGGAAAATCTGAGCATTCTAATAGAGGGAAATGTTTCCATGTAGAGCATAAAGCGTGTAGAGACCTGAATACCATTCTCCAACTTAAAGGCATCCATTAGAAATGTAAGATGGAAAATAACTAGAGACCTCCCAAAGTGGATATTTCATCAGATAAGTAATATCCTAAATACCTAAAATTACAAACATAACATTCTGTAAATTTAAGTGCATTCTTTTATCCAGTTATAAAAATAAGTTCATCTCATGACCACTAGAAAATCTCAAAATACGTGAAAACCCTTGTGCAGGGATATGTAGTTTCCCTACTGCCTTTGGTGCAAAATTGAATTACCACCTTCAAAAAAGTGATTTTCTCAACTTGCTAGTTTTTCATGTCAGTTCTAGTCAAACCTACATGTTATTTTTAGATTTTGTTTTTACTGATTGGCAGAATTTGCAGCATAGAAGTATGTGCTCCCATTCACAAAATCTTCAGCACTACCTTCCTCAAAAAAACGTAATTTTTCTTGAGTACAGAGCCGCTTAGGGCTATGCAGTTTACCTGGCCTCCTACTTGCCCCATAGGAAAGGATAAATATGCCTGGTTCCTGTTTGTGTCCTACTGCTGATTCCTTTCACTTTAATCTTCTCACTTCCTGTTGCCTGAGCAGACTGCCTGGAAGGTCCAGATTTGTTTTTGCAAAGTTTTACATATGAAAGCTTATTGTTTTAGTCAAAAAATGTTTGATTTTTAAACAGTGATCAATCAGTTCTTAGGCTTCTCATGGACCAGTATGAAGGGTGCCAACATTACAATAGTTTGTTCTAAAAGAAAAGTGTGAATATAATTTTTAGTGGTTTGCCTTCACTTCTACCTTTAAAAAACAAATGTAAAGAGATTCATAGAAATTTTATTTATCACTATATTGTGGACTGTTTCATAAAAACTAATTTAGACTTCATATTTTGTTTTCTTGAAGTACATCAACACTGGGTATCAAAAGAGTACAACAAATGAGGGATACTGCATTTGCCATCTGAAAAGTCAGTGTACTCCATGAGAGGAGCTACATCCAATTTAGACTTTCTTAACAGAGACAGAATAAGTAATTTTGCATGAAATGACTTGAAGCAGACAGATGGTAAAGAAAAAGGTTTTGTCTCTGTTTTCTCTTGTCTTCCCCCTGCATTAATTTGCTTTTAGTATCAGTCCATTACCTTTAAAGATCTAAATTCTACTCTTCCCTTGACCTATTAAATATCATCTTCAGTTTTCCCGAAGTTTCAGTTTAAATTAAGATCAGATTTAGAATATTTTCTTCTTGTCTATCATATTCAAACAACTGATGGCTATGTGCAATTTCTGGGTAGGTGTCCTGTACACTTTTGGCAAAGGAAAATTCTTCCTTTTTCCAGGGGATAGGTAGAGAAATATTCCTATATTTGGGGAAAAAAAATCAGATTTTTTTTTTTTTCCTGCTGCTCCTGCTGCTGCTGCTGCTGCTGCTGCTGTGTGAAGGCTAAGAAGGGTGGGGGATCAAGTGATCAAGTGCACCCTTGGTCAGTTTGCAGGTGACACCAACGTAGATGGGAGTGTTGATCTGATGGAAGGCAGGAAGGCTCTGCAGAGGGATCTGGACAGGATGGGTTGAGCAGTCAAGGCACACTGTATGAACTTCAACAAGGCCAAGTGCCAGGTCCAGCCTTTGGGCCACAACAACCCCTGCAGTGCTCCAGGCTGGGGCAGAGTGGCTGTAAAGCTGCTTGGGGAAAAATGCCCTGGGGGTGCTGGTCAACAGGGGCTGAAGATGAGCCAGCTGTGCCCAGGTGGGCAGGAAGGCAGGTGGCACCTGGCTTGCACCAGCAGTGGTGTGGCAGCAGGACCAAGGCAGTGACTGTCCCCCTGTCCTGGGCACTGTGGGGCCACACCTTGAGTGCTGTGTCCAGTTCTGGGTCCCTCATGACAAAAGTGACATTGAGGGGCTGGAGCCAGTCCAGGGAAGGGCAGCAGAGCTGGGGCAAGGTCTGGAGCACAAGTCTGGTGAGGAGCAGCTGAGGGAGCTGGGGGCTCAGCCTGGAGAACAGGGGGATCAGAGGTGACCTTACAACTACCTGGAAGGAGGTTGTAGCAGGGTGGGGGTCACTCTCTCCTCCCAGAGAACAAGCAATAGGACAAGAGGTTTCACCAGAGGTTTTACATTTCATATTGGGAAAAACCTTCACTGAAAGGGTTGTTAAGGATTGGAACTGTCTGCTAAAGGAAGTAAGTAGTCACCTTCTCCAGAGGGATGGAGATTGGTGCTCGGGGACATGGTTCAGTCATGGACTTGTCAGTGCTGGATTAATGGTTGGACTTGATCTTGGAAGTTGTTTCCAGCTTCAGCAATTCTGTGTTTCTATCCTGTGGTTCTGTGAAGCAGTTAGAAGGTTTTCACAAGGAATGCTAGCCCATCTCCCAGCTTTCCATCCACCTCTGTAATGTTAACTGCAGCACACTGGACTAGCTCTGCTTATTTTTTCATCTGGCTAGGATTCCTACTGAAAAATCAGCATATTAAAAACATATAAAAACATATCAGCTAAATTAAAAACATATATTTCATGTGTATCAATGCAGTGTGAAACAACATGGACATTTTAAATACTTGGAACAGACAGGACATCCATTATCTGAGTCCATGGAGAATAACAATAATTCATAAGGTACACATCTATTGCATATGTTATCTGTGTATATTTTTATGCATCTGGTATAGACAACACATGTAGAAAGTCTTTCAGAATTTATAACTGGTCTCTTTTCTTTTCCCTTTTTTTTCCCCTCCAGAGAGTAATTTTCAATGTTGTCAACTTCAGTAAAACAAAAAGCCTCTACAGAGATGGGATGGCTCCAATGGTGAAATCCACAAGCCGTCCAAAATGGTGAGTTATTCTCTCAAAGAATTAATGAGATAAACGGGTTTTACTTGACACTTGGCAAGACTCCATGGTTGAGGAGCACTTTTACCTGAGGGTATGAAAACCTTGATGCAGCAGTGTTGTGAGGACAGGTTCTCTTTGGAGCAGATGTGAATGTGAATTCTGGAGGCCTCTGTAGTGCCTTGTTTCAAGTGCCATGACTGAAGGGATGTCCATTTGAGCAAACTGAGCAGTCAGGGCTTGGGGCAAATTGTTTTTCAGCAACTTCCCAGCTCTTAGGACAGTAATTGTACCATTTTTGAGCTGCAATAGCCCCGAAAAAAACCCCTGCAATTATTATGGGAGATTGGTCTGGTTTTGAAAAGCTGCTTGGAATTTTTCTGCCTATTTTAGGGTGGCTGGAGTTTGGCGGAGGAGTGTGAGCTCTGCCATGTGAGCTGACCTCACGTGAATGGGCAGTGCCCGGTCTAAGGCAGAGGGAGACCAAACAACCTCATCATCAGCTACATAAAATGTACAAAATGGGAACTCACATGCATATTAAACATGTGAATACCCATATAGATTGTACATTTTCTCAAAGCAAATGTAATGAAACATCTACTGTGAATAATAATATGTAAATCTAGGGAGTCTGAATGCATGGAAGACTCCCAAGAATTATTTGATTTGCCTTTGCCAGGAGACTTGTTTGAATATGGATAGTGAGGTTAGGCCAGAGGTGTACAGTAAGTTATTCTTCTCAGCCTTCACTGCTGCTACTTTTTATTGGTTAATTAGTAATACATTTGATCAAGCTGAACATTATCTGGGCTTTATGAATATATCTTTCTTAAATGCTTCAACTGTCACAAATTTTCCACTCACAAGATGGAAATGGTGGTCATAAGATTGTTCTCATTGTGTGGCTTCCTGTTCATACGACCAACAGAATGGATATTTGGCTTTTTGTCTAGATGGTAAGGTCATATGGACAAAAGAACTGACTCAGTTAGTGGATTGAGTCAATTCCAGCTCAATAGGAACATGTAATAACATTGAAAATTAATTTTAAAAATCCATTGCATTTAGTGTTTTTTTAGCACAAGCCATGTTAATTGTGTTTACTATTTAACTTCGGAAAAATCTTTTGGGGCATTTCAGGGCCACATTTATCAAGCATATTTTAATAATCTTTCAAAACTTTTTGCTTCTCTCACTGGGGTCTGGTATTTGCAGCTAAGTGTATTGTGTTTTAAGTTTATCTATAAATCAGATATTGCTTTCATACAAATTTTATGCCTTACTTTGGTTTCAAATTAAAGTGTAAATCTTACAAAACAATGCAAAATGGATTTATTTTTTTAGAACAGAGAGGCTCCTTCACTATTTTTAAAACAGATTTCTCTTCAATTTCCCCAGAGATCTATTTATTTTTGTGTTTTATATTTTTAGAGGATGTATTTTGCTCCCATGAAAGTGAGGAATGAATAACATTGCCTGAAGCCAGGCACAGTGTAGGCAGCAGGTTCTGAGGAGCTTCCTTTTACAGGGCTACTACCACACTTTAATCCTGTTTCAAAAATTCAAGATGTAATTTTTTTCTTGAAAAAGATGATTATTCTATTAAGATATTTTTATTTTTTTTCTAATAGTCTGCATATGAAAACATCTTGCTCTGCTTTGAAGGTGCACATTAATTCATACTGTTATCAGGGACCTTAGTGATATTGGGGTCTACTCAGTATAATTTTCTGTCTTGATGTTAATAGGATTTATGCATGTGTTTGCCAAGTGGGAAAACATATATATTATTTTTGGATATATGAGCTCTATCACGGCTGTCTTCCATTTGGATTATGCCTTTCACAGTTACCTCTGTATCTGTTTCCATGGCATTCTAGTGCAACCTGTAAACAAAATTTTCTCTTTCTCTGTTTGCTGAAATAGGATTTACCAGCACTTGCAGCTGCTGTTGCAGCACACAGGTGGCTGTGGTCCTTGAACACGAGCAGGGCAATATCCAGCTGCATTGATTGGATCCTGTTTGATGTTTTGTATGCATTAGTCTTGTAAGCAATACTGAATCATTCAGTGCTGCAAAAGTGCTGAGCTCTACATGGGGGGAGGAAGGTGTGGAAGGAAACTATTGGAACTCTCCACCTCGTATTAGGGTTTATGTCAGCAGAGCAGTTTAGTGGACACAATGTAATTAAATTCGAAAATGATATATTCATTACAAAAAGCTGAAGAAACACTAAAGGTTTTAAAATCCAGTTAAAAGGAAGATTACCAGTAGCCATGGGCTACAAATACTCTGTGGCTCAGGCTTCATCTCTGAACTCCTCTTTATGAAATATTTGAGGAATTAATCATTATTGTGCCTGCATTTGTTCTGTACCAAAATTCACCCAACTTCCTCTGGCCACACTGATAGGCACAACCCTGTGTCGCACATAACTATTCCACTCCCTTTTTTAGATAATAAATTTTCTCTTTTAGATGATAAAGTGCCTGTTTTCCTTTTTCTATTTGAAAGATATAGGTACATTATCCCTCTCAATAACAGATGTTCAAGCCTGAGTTATGGCTTTTTGATTTAAACAAAAACTCCTCCTGTATTCAGGCTAGAATTTGAGTGTATTGCTCACAAAACCCTGCATATCAAAAGTAGATTGGCCTCCAGAGACTGTGAATTTTAATATTTGTTTTGAATGTGGTTATGCAAACATGGCTCCGAGCTTTGCAACACTTTGTGAGTTTGATTCTTGACTCTGGAACAAATTGCTGCCAAGTGCTCTTGAAGTAGAGAGTGTGTCAAACAGAAATCAACGTTTTTGACCTGTATTCTCTTGCCCTGTGGGGTAAGATCTTTAAATGCAGACAGCATCAAGGTTCAGCTCAGTGTTACTGATGTAAATGGAGTATATCACTGTCATCAAAGCACTCTGTGTGGACACAGATGTTCCGGTGTTGACATATTCTTCTCTTTTGAAGCAAGGCCAAACATTTCCAGTAATGAGCTACTGGAAAAGAGGAAGCAGTAGGGATATCCTTGAGAGATAAGGAAAAATAAAGGTTTCACTGTAAAGAAAAAGATTTCTTAAAAAAAAATAAAAATTAAAGCCTGGAAAAAATTCTGATAAAATTGTATCTATGTTTTCCCCACACACGGTCATGGACACTAAATAGTAAGGGATTGTATCAGTTGTATCAAATTCACTGCATTGAAGCACAGCTCCCATATAGAAATACAGCAATGTGTCATACCTTGTGACATCAGTTGCTTTCCATAGCAGAATGGACAAGATAAAACTCAAGATTTTTTTTGCAAACCAAGGAAATGGGCCATGCCACTTTAACATTTTGCTTAAAATTAACTGTTTTTTTCAGCTATACTGCCTCAAGATTTTAGAGAATTGGAGGGAATTTTAAAATCAAAAATTATTATATATAAATTTTTAATATAAAACCTCAGTATTACAGAGACCTGTTCTGATTTGCCTGTGTCTGTTTTTCCTGTTTAGTGCAGAATTTGAAGGGAGATGGATTTGAGGAAATTGAATTTTTGCTGTGTTTATGGACTTTGTGCTGTAATCCTATTTTTCTTTGCTGCTTGATTTAAGTACAACATTATTTTGTTGCAGTTTCTTAATCATGATTTCACACTAAGAGCTCTGTCTTTGGAAGTAAAGGTAGTAAAAAAGCCTGCCATGTGGGCATAGCAGTGGAAGACCATCTAAGTACATATACTGTACTAATTTATTGATTGCACAAAGTTTTACAAGTTTCTCAAAGTTAAATAGAAGAGTGAATTGTTCGAGAGGCAGCAGATTTTCCAAATGATGAAGTGAGCAAATATTCCCTTTGGGCAGAGAACAGCTATAACTCTTGATTATTCAGTGTGAGCATTGCCTCATTGGGGACATTAGTTTTTCAAATTGTGCTAATCTTTTAAAAGTAACAACTGGCCACTCATCACCTTAGGTATTTCAGCAAGATCATGTGCAAAACTCTAATTAGTATTTATAGAACAGCAACTCCTCCCAGTAGAATAGTAGCAGTAGCTGGCAAATATCTGGTTGACACCTGTTAAGTCTTTAGACATCCGTTTTATTTTATTCTGCATTTCAAATGAGCAGAGAGCAGTAGGTGAAGTCCCCATAATTAAGGGATAAAGGATAATAAATAACATGGCTCTTGAGTGGATGAACACAAGGTTAAAGGCTGTTCTGCAGTTTTGATGCTGTATTTCAGGAACTGTTTGTTTGTAAGTAATAATGCTAGCTAAAATATTATTGAGCCTTCAGCATATGGAGGATTTATGTCTAGATCTAAATGTGTTTTGTTTATAATGTCAGATTTCAAACTGCTTCTTGGCAAAGCAGTTGCTTTCTTCCCTGTCTTTTATCTCACTCAGCAGTGATGGCTTTTAACTGGGTAGGCCCCTTCCCCAGCAAGCACTCTGCTACCTCTGCTGCTAAAACATCTACTGCTAAATGCTCACAACACATTGCTTCTGAAGTGTTTTTCTTTTCCAGCAAACCTGGAAGCACAGAAAAACTTCTGGGTAATTAATTCAAATTTGAATCTTTATGTATCTTGGTAAATATTGTCATGATGAGAAATTTTGGTAGACATCAAGAAAAGCAATGTAAGTTTTATGAACAATACTCCCATATGTTCCATTCATCAGAAGGGGACAAGTCTGAGAAAATCTGAATTTTGAGTAGCTAAAATGTGTTGCTTCTTGCCAAGTTTCTTTAACATTTGTGTCTACAATGCAGTGTTACAATCACTACCATGTCTACCAGGCTGCATTATACATTCTGAGACTTTCAGCAGCATTTTTAGTATGTATTTATATATCTTTAGCCATAAGATAAGCTGTTTGTGAAATGAGCTGTCATTTGTGGTGAAACAGTTTGAGAATAAAGCACTAAATATATATATAGCTTGCTAATCTGAAAGACTAAAATTGCTTACTATAAAATATGTAGCAGTCTGGGGCTTGTGATAGCATCACCTGAATTTAGGTGAAGAGGATGAACAAGCTGTTAGCATTACCTGATTCCTTCCTTGGCCTATTTTACAACTTTGGCTACTCTTGGAGGTTTGTTCTTTTGCCAGCTCTGTAATGTCACGTGTGCCTGCTCCTGCTTTCCTGAGGGATGTGGTGAGAATGCTTTTGGAGGCTCAGGAATGTGTCCCATGGCACAGGTGGGTGTTGAGGCAGTCCCTGCCAGGTGCAGCTGCAGCTCCTCAGAGCTGCCCCCTCCCTCATCCTGCACAGCTCTGCACAGGAGCACGGGGCTGGGAGTGGGCCCAGGGTAAAACCAAGCTTTGAAGGAAGAGAAAGAGGACTTAGTCTTGGTCTGGGTCATGGCAGAGATCCAAATTCAGCTGTATAGCTCCAACCACAGGAGCAGCAAGGGAATTGGGAATAAGTGGCTGAAGCAGGGGCAAGGGAATGGGGGTAGCAGCTCCCACAAAATGCCTTGAGAATTGTCTGTGGAACCACAGCCTTCATTTCAATAACTTGTAGCATTTTATTTGGGGAACATAGGGAAAAAGGCATTTCAGTATCAACCTTTTGAAATCCCACGCTGAGTGAAAAGCAGAAGTAGTTTTGTCTTGGTCTTAGTGCAGTTCTTTGGAAGAAAATAAGATGTTTTTAGACAGGTTTCAGGTTGGCATGTATATTAAAGTGAAATAACTGCCAATCCCTGGGTAAATTAATGTTTGCATGCATCTTGAAAAATAGCAAAAGAAACAGTTTTAACCACTCTACAAACCTATAAAAGAAACACACTCACTTCCTCTTTCCCAGCTCAGCAAAGGTGGTTATTCCTGGAAGTAGAGAGGAGATTCCATATCACTGTTATTAACAACAGCTTTTTGGAAATAGAGGAGAGATTATATTCTGCTGAAACAATGTATGCGTCAGAGCCCGAAATTAATGTGTTTATTGTATAGATTAAATGGAATTTATGTCAGGAAAGTAAGTTACATTTTATTGGAGGGATACTTCATTGCAAATTTAAGATGGAATTATGTTGGAGAAAACTAATAACAAAGCAATTATTATAAAGAAAGGCAAACGAGTTTTAGGACTCAAAGAGAAAATGATGAAGAAGTTCCAAAGGCTGCTATGCCATAATGAAAAACCCTAGCTTTTTTATATGTGTGTGTTTCCTCATCATTTATCTAACTGATCTCCTATAAATCAATTTATTTAGATTACAGCAGAGTCAAAAGGCCCCAGCCAGGATCAAGACTTATTGTGCTTAGTGCTGTGGAAACATATAAACAGACAAAGTCCTTTTCTAAAGTTGTGAAAATTTTATGATTGATTTCAGTAAGAGCAAAGTTAGGCCAATACTGAGCACTTCTGAAAATTCCATCCTTAAAGATTTATTCCAAGCAGTAACTGTTTAAAAAATGACATACTGCTTACATAAGAGTCTAAATATTTGATGGTTATAGTATTTACATCTGAAACACCAGAGGCTATGTGCTTTAATACCTCAATCTGTTTCCCATATACTCTGTCAACACGAGTTCCCTGCATTGATTGAGGGCACTCTGTGATCCCTAAGGTTGTATTCATGAAAGGTTACCCTTGGTACTACTTTATTCATGAAAGCTTTGAAGCACATAGGAAACAAATGGGTTTGTTCCTGTTAGGTGCATTTTTGTCATCTACAAATACTTAATTACTGGGGTTCTGATGAGAAATTAAAAAAATCTTAAAAGCATACAGTTGTGTGAAAATAGCTCCCCCATCACTGGTGCAAACCACAATGAAGTTTGCACTTGGGAGATTTTGTGGCAGTTTGAAACAACTGAATTGTAGGTTTTTCCCACTACAGTGCATGGTATTGAGTTTAATAGCTGCAAAATATGACCAGAGCTGTGCATTATATCCCATCCTGAAACAGGTCATTCTCTCTCCTCAGGTGATGGGCATTTGGTGGAACTGATTGCATGAAAAGTGTTCACAGAACTGGGTCCCTAACCTTGGCAGATTTAACAAAAAGTACATAAAATTGAAGCTTTTTTTCCCCTGAAATGAGTCTGTAAGTTAGATAAATATGGGCAGCACTGAGCTCAAAGGAGAGTCAAACTACCAAGAGGACATTGCAGCTTTTCATTGCAATTTTATACTTTGGACTAATGGAGTGAAGCAGAATGAAAATCACCTCTGTTAAGAATGGCATTTATCAGCTGTAAGTACTTAGTAGTAAGAGCTCTACACAGACAAAGCTGAGTGTCACCAAGAAATGTACTTGAAAATCAGACTGTTAACACAAGACTACACAAATAAGAGCCAAAAACTGTAATCAAAAAATGTAACATCTCTTTAAGAATCTTTTAATGGTCTGAAGAGTGCTAGACAAGTTGAATTTAACAAGATGTAATAACCTATGACATAATATAATTGAGAATGCACCAGGATGCAGCAGAGTCAGGTTAAATTTTGGCTTTCCTTCACTTAGCCTTGCAACTTTAAAGATCTTTCAACACAGGGTTTTAAAAATACATAGTCCTGTTTAAATTTACATATGACATAAAAGCATAGAATGTGCAATACATCAGAAATACAATTCTAAGCAAAGTTAGGGCTGAAACATCCAGCCTAATATTTTTAAATGTTTGTTTGAATCATTAACAACAAAGTTTTTATTCATTTGCTGTGAAGAAACAAAGTTTAGTGCAGAGGAAAAGGTGTGAACTTCTGATAAAAGTGAGACCGTTATCAGGCGCTTGCCTTATATTCGAGGTGCCATGGTAAAAGTCAAAGCAATGAGTTCAATTTCTCTTTTAATAGAAAATAAAATAGAAGACAAAAACATTTTGCTGTACTGTGGAAATTGAGAACTGTAGAGAAAATAAGCAGTAAATAAGTATGGCAAGTGATAATGCAGGATCAGAACATTAAAATAATAGGTGCTGTATATTGAACTTGGACTCGTGGGATTCAACAGTTGTACACCAACCCAAAAGATAAAAACCTGGTTTTTATGCTGTGATTACTCGGGATAAGTTATGAATTAACTTCTGTATGATATGGCACAGGTTTGAGAGAATTAAACTTTTATGATAATACAATAGGGATAAGATCTTTCCTGTATCTCTAGATGCTGAGGCAGTGGTTAAAGTTTGTTTTTAAAACTGCTTCAAGTAGGATTATTGAATTCCAGCTTGAAAGTGAAACTTCGTCTTCCTGCTTCACTATATTAAGCATCTCTGAGATTGAAAACCTAGCAAGAGCTCTCCTAGTGTGATTAGAAAGTATCCAATATTTTTTGGCAGGAAATACAAATTCCAATCATTCTGTCTAGTACTGCTCAGGCAGCACAAGGATAACTGGCTGTCAGATGTTTTGGGTAATGGAAAGGTGAGGCTCCAGGCTCTCAGTGGAAAGCTGGCAGCTTTGCTGACAGTTCCCTGCCTCTGGAAAATCAGAGTGCTGCTGGGGAGGGAATGGGCTGTGCTGGGTGAGCGGTCTGGGCAGGGCTGGTTCTTGGCAGGAACAGCATCCCTTTGGAAACCATGGATCTTTGGTAGAGGTTTGAACCACACAGTGCCTTCACCACCACCCTCAGGTTTCCTTGCAGCTTTCCCTGCCTTCTGTTGAGCAGCTCTGGGTGGGATGCAGGGCTGGTTTATCATTATGGGCTCCCAGGGTATTGGGCAGCTGGTCTGGGGCATTTCCCGGTACCCGTGGTGGCATTCCCAGGCTGGACGTGCCCACAGCTCGGCTGGGTGGAGGTGAGCAGGGCAGGTGGGAAATGCAGGTGGATGAGGGGTGGGCAGTGCAGGTGGGTGAGCAATGAAGGTGGGTGAGCCATGCAGGTGCCCACCCTCAGGGCTGTACCTGCTGCAGGTGGTTCAAAGCAGCCCCTCAGGGGAGCCGGGGGCTCTGAGGCAGGAGGGGAGGCCCACGCACGTCCCGGCCAGGGAGGGATTCCATGACTCCTACACCACAGCAGCATGTGAGCCCTTACCTAATTTTTTCTTTTAACAATGATGGGTGTGTGGGAACTGTTAAAATGTTGACAAAGAAGCCATTAAGTGTTTATTTTAGTTGGACTGCTTTGTTGGAAAGTGCTCCACGTGTTCCCGGCCTGTGCCCTGCCTTGGGGGCACCTCCCTTCAGGGGCTGCATTGTGCCCTTTTCTGGGTTTATTCTCTATTTTTTCACCATTCTGTGCTCTTGCACAGACACCCCCAGGCCACATGAGAGGGTGACATCCCTGGTGAGAAGCTGTGGGACTGGCTGGCACACCCTGTTCTGTCTGAGGTACCTGTTAGTGTGTGAGCAAGGTGTACGTGCTCACTCTGCTGCCATCTGCCCCAAAACGTGTGGCCAAAGGAACGGTGGCATGAGAAACACAGTCATCAGCAGAAAGTGTCCTCTCAGCTCAAGGATTAGACTTTTATTCAAGATTGGTTGTTAATTTATTAGGGACTTGCACTGGGTAACTGGACTTGTAGCAAAATGATGTGAAATGGTAAAATTAGTAACTTTCCTAATAGGGAATTGCTATTGAGATTGAGGAAGAAAATGGTGTTTCTGTTTGCTGTTTGTTTGGAAACATCACTGTTCTGTAGCCTTTCTGAGGTGCTGCTGTAAAAAATGCTGAATTCATTCTGTGGAGAATTCTTTTGGAATTGTTTATTGGAAGTATGTGATACCATTTACAAAATTTATAGGCAGGGAGATTTCAGCTCAAGATAAAGAGATTCAACTTAAAAGGGTAGATTTACCATAGAAAGAAATTGAGGAATATCCAAGTTAAAATAACTTACTGTGCCTTTTAATATGTGATAAAATCCTCTCCTAATATTTTTCCTAGTGGAATTAAAAAACACTAGTACTTCATGGCTTCACAATCAGAAATGGTATAATAATTTAGCTTTGATAAGAAAAAGAATTTTTTCCCCATCTGCTCTGATACTGGATACTTTAATGTTCTTATGGTTGTTTTTTAAATGTCATTCAGTCAATGAAGGGGAGTCATGAGGCATGTGTATTTTTCTGTGTAGTTTTTTATTAAACATAATTCCCAGGGCTCTCCTGAGGGACTGTCTCTATCCTGGGGGTGCTGGTGGAAAGGATTGTGATGCCAATCCTGCCCAGGAAGTGTTTGGCTTGTTTCAACTCTGTGAACTTGAGGAATGACTCAGCCAGGGGAAAAGTGCTGCTGCATGTGCAGTCAGAAGGGCTTTACCTTCAGGAGCAGCTAAAAGCAAAGTAAGTCAAGATAAGTAGGGAGGGAAACACATTCAGATTCACTGAGTGTTAACCCCTGTAGGGGAAAAGCTGATTCTGGCTTTGAAAGGAGGGAAAAAAAAAAAAGGAAATACTGTGTGTGTACCTGGTGAAATGAAGGGGAATTGCTTTAGATGGGAGTGATGGATATAAATAGAATTTTCTGTATAAGTTAAAAAACAAACAAACTACAAACCCTGTGCTGTATGTCACGCTCTTCAAGAATACATGTTCATGTTAACTGTTACATTCCTGCCTGAAATCTGGGGTTTTTAAAACCAGAAAACTATTTACAATAGGAGAATGCTCATCTGGAGGAAATTTCCAAAAGAGTGGAAATTTCCCAGCCGATGTGAGGTACTTGTAAATCAGAAGTTGACATCTGTGATCTGTGTGGCTGCAGTCTTTGACAAGAGTCTCAGAGTACAGGAAAGTGAACAGAGCATCCTGGATTTGTCATTTCTAATACTCATCAACTTGTTTCTGTGTGCTATGAAAGTACAGAAACCAATAACCTAGATGAATCATAAATGTCTGGGGTGGGTGTGTTGGTATTTTGGTACGGGGATGCTCCTTCAGTTTGTTTGCCTTTCCTTATCTTTTGGCAAAGAATTCCAAGTTTGCTAAGGGACTAAGGAACTGGGCTTTACAAACATATTTGGGTAGAGGAAGTGAAGGAGTGGATACAAATGGCAAGAAAATAGTAGCCTGGAGTGGAATGTGACTGTGCCTGGGGCCTCTGGATGCTAAAATTAAAGAAGGAAATAAATTACATGTTGACTCCATGTTCTTCTATATAGAAAAGGAATAGCCAACTCTAACCATAAGCAAGGATGGAAAACTGTGTTTTAGTTCTTAGCAGCTGCTGCACAACAGAACAGAGTGTTTGCATTCACAGTACTGCCACTGTGTGGTTTCCCCTGAAATTCTGCAGGTAAGGAAAGCTCTTCTCTAGCAAATTATCAAGATACTCAAAGCAGCATGTAGGTGTGGGAAGGAGAGTGATGGCAGTGAAAATGGCATGGTGCACTTCCAAAGGTTTGCTTTTTTAGTTTTGGTTTTGATTTCAGTTTGCCCTCCTTGAAGGAGGGATTTCATGCTTGAAAAGTTTCTGCCCTCCCTCCAAATATAGGTTTTCAGCACAACCTGATATTTCAATACCCTAATATTTACAGTTGAAACTGAAGGTTTCCTTTTGTTCTTTGTTTCAAAGGTTGGTACATAATTTTAGGTCCAAACCAAACTTGTTATTAGAGTTTCTTTTGGAGGTTTTAGTTCTTGGAAAGTACAGTGCAATGGAATAAAGATATCCACTGACAGAACCTTGTGCTAACATAAATAAAGGCTGTTTGTAGCTTTAATTTAACATGTAATTAATAAAAGCTATCTCTCTTGAAGCCACCAAAAATGTGAATTAATGTTTAGAAAACCTTCTGGTAAGTGAAGCTGAGATACTTTCTAGCAGATGCACAACATTTACAAGTATCACTAATATGATCTGCCTGACAGCTTGAGCCACATGCATGAGAGCTTAATGATCACTAATGCCTCAGTAAAACCTATTTATTGGAGTATATTTTCTAAGATATACCTTTAAGTATAGATACTCGATATTTTAAGTTCCAGTTTCAAAATATGCTTCTGTACTCATTTCTCATGTTGGTATCCTACCATTTTTGCATTGGGAGGGAATTATAAACACTTTAAAATATATTAAAAAACCCCTCTGACCCTAAATGACAAAATACAGATATTGTAGTCAAGCTTAAAAAAATACAATTCAGGTTGATTTTATTGAAATATAGATACATAGAAATATATCTTGTTACTGTTCTAGTGGTAAATCAGACGAATCTGGAGAGCTTTCGAACAGTACTAATTTTTTACCTTCACTTTGTGCAATATTCTGCTGGATATCTTCCATCTTAGCTTCAAATGAAACAGTTGTAGTTTTGAAATGCTGGTCAGCTACTCATTTTTCCTATCTATAAGACTGCAACATAGTAAAATGTCTCTTAATTTTTCCTGCTGTATCTAAATGCAACTATATATGCCAGAGTCAGAAAATCTAGAAGCTAATCATGAACTGCAGTGTCTCTGAGATTGTTTTACTTCTCCTCTCCTTCTCCTGTTTAATACTGGATTTCCTTGAATGTGAGATGTGAACTTCAGAAAGCTGTGTCTGGGAAATAAGTGTGTTACAGCTGTGAAAATCCAGTAGTGTTCAGAAGCTGGTCATGGATTCACTTACACCACAGTAACAATGAAATAATTGTGAAGCTTTTGTTTGGTTTTGCAAAAGAGGGGAGTTTTTATTCAGTAAGGATGACATCTGTAAGAAATAGAGAATGGGAAAAAAACCACACTTCTTTAAATGATGGCACCAGACATGGATTGCACAACAGAGCTGAACCTGCTCCCCAGTCCAGTAACTAAGAACTGCCTTGGATGTGGGTAGGGATGAAAACAATTGACTTGGATGGATAAAATGGAAGTCAGCTGAGGTGGAAGGAGAGCTTTAAATGTAACTCATAGTGACTTGACAGGTTTTTAAGAGTTTGGGTGATTCTGGTCACATTTTTGGGGTTATACAGTGTGAGGCTGACTTTGGAAACTCAGCCAGCAAAAGCAAAGTGGTTGTAATGTTTTGCTGTTTTCTGCTCAGAGTCCCATCCCAAGATAGAAGGTCTAACTAGTATTTATTATCACATTTTACAGGAAGAGAGATAAAGGCAAAAGATAATAGATTTTTTTTCAAGGTTATTGTAAAGAGCAGCTTAGGTGCAACCTCAGAATATTTTCATTTTATTTGTTTCTCAGTTCAGTGATCTGCAAGCAGTAAAAATCTGTACCAAATTTACTACATTATACTCTTTCATTATTACCTTAAAATTTCGTGCCATACATAGGTGGTTGTAAGCAGGTCCAACTTGGGTTCTGGGGCTTACTTATTTTGTTTTTTTTTCTGGAGATTTATTTGTTGAAATTCCCAGGGAAAGCTTGAAAGTTTCCGGGATTTCAGACTTCAGAAAGTGATTTGCTCTTTTTTCAGAAGCATACTGCTGATCCTAGCAGATTTATCACACCTTATTAGTTATAAAGGAATATTTATACTCATTTATTATAATCTGAGAGCAAGAATTTTCCTCACACAATATTTACATTAAAGTTATCTCTTGCTAGATTACTGAAAAAGAAATCACCCTTCATCACCTCAGAATACTTGCAATTTTTTTTTAATATTTCAAAGCTGTCTTAAAATACATCCAGACTCTCCAAGCTAAGCAACAGAAAGGCTTCCCATAAGTTCCAGAACAATTAAACTCAGTGCTCCCTTCTAAATAAACCATGTGCTGGATCAGGAGAGGCAGCCTCTTTAGCCCCACTGTTTGCAAAATGTTCTGCTGGAGCCCTGCACAGGTTTGAAGTTTTTCTCAGGTCTAACTGCCAAAAAAAACCCCTGCGCATAGTTTTAAATTTAGCTTTTAGAAGTTTTTCCAACTAAGTTTGAACTGCTGAAATGAAGGTTCATAACATAAAGGCTGTCATACCCTTTGTGCAAATGGTGCCCTTATAATGTGGCATATTAAATATTTAACATAGTTTGCAGCAGATAAAAAGCAATTTTGTTTAATTTTTCCTAAATATTAATGCTATCAGGCATCTTAATCCTTTCATTATAACAAAAATTTGTTCAAGCTCATTCTTATTAAACATTTTCTAATTTATAATGATATGAATGTTTTTCTTCTGATCCTAATAATTAAGGCCAAAATGCCACTATAAAGAAAAAAATGTGAGAGCAGGGAGGGGGAATCTTCACTGGTATATTGGGAAGAATTGCAAGCCAGAAAAATACCTTTATTTTACCCAAGGATACCAAAGACAATGCCTATCTCTCAAGTAATCCAGCTCAAAGTTTTGGGTCAGTTGCCAAGGAATGAAATGGAGTACCTGCAAAACACTCAGGGAAATGACCTGGAAAATAATGTATAAGGAGGTTGCCAGTCACTTCTGAGTGAGGACCATTCTTCCATCTCTATCTCTGAAATGCAGAAAAAGAAATAAAAATTTGTGAATTGGAATTAGTTTCAAATCAACTTTTCTCTGCATCCCAGAACAAAAATGCAGTCAGCAATTGTTTATAATGCTAATTAAAGACCTGTTCTAACAGGGTTACTGGAGGCTGAAAGCCCTTGATATGACAGCAAATATTTTCCATAACCACCCATTGACATTCAAAGACAGTATAAAGGTAGGGAAAGGGTAGGAACAATGAGAAAGAAACAATTGTAAGGAAATATTGTTTAGAAATTGAATATATTTAGTTGATGTTATACTTACTCTAAGCAGACTGCTGTGGCTTCACTAATTGCAGTAAAACTACAGCTGAAAAAAAGGGGGACTGTGGCCCATTTTTGTAGTGGGCCCAATATCTCTGGGTTGTTTTTAAAAAAAATATTTTTATTCTTATTTTCCTTCTTTCTCCCATCTAATTCTCATTTATGCATTCTCACAAAAGGACATTTATAACTACATTTTTTATAATTATGCAGCTTTTCTCTCCTCATGCAATGACTGTTTTTAAATTTCAATGTCCACAGCTTTTCAGTTAAACTGAAGGAATATTGCTAATTTTCTTGTATGCAAAGAACTTTATTGCTTTTTTTGGTAGATGCACTTAAAAAAAAAAAATGTTTCTTTTAAATAGTAAGCTGCTTAAAACAGTCTTTGCATAATTCTTGGGTCTGCTGAATCCCATGTTAGTTGATTTTCCGAGCCAATATTACTCATGCATAGAATAATTATATAAATATTTCTGTTGAGAAAGTAAAGAATGAACTTACAAGATAAAGAACTGAGTGGGGCTGTGGGGTTTGTGAATACAATAGGTCAGTACTTACTTTCACACCAGGGAAAATCTGGAGAAACCTCTGGATTTAGCTGGAGTCATTTTTAGATTTAAATCAGTGTAAGGTAGGCTCCTTTCCTCCATCATATTGTAGGATTTTGTTGTCTCAGGTGAAGCATTCACCTTATTTTGAGAGTTTGATAAGTGGAGCACATTTTTAAATGCCTTGATGGATGCAGACTTCTCCCAAATGCCAGAAATGCACAGGTGGCCATCAACCATAAACCGCACTTGCTGCTGTTCCTAAGGACTGTGTCCCAAACATCCTTTGCCTGGCTGGGATCTGCACCCAGATGTGAGGAGCAGCTGGCTGAGATCAACTTAAAGGCAGATAAGATGAGATTGTAGCTAAAGTCAAACTCTCCAAGGATGGGAAATCTCTTTTATTTTAGAAAATGGTTCTGGATCATGTGCTGTCTGTGGAAAATTGTGGTCCATATAAAAATCCCTTTTAATTCACTTCCCTCAGTGGACAGCTGGAACACTCTATTCTCTTCTGCACTTGCATTCCTGCCAAGATATGTTGTGAACACACCTGCAGCTTCTCCTCAGCTGTACCAGCTACTGAAGATGCTGTTGTGCTGCCTTCCTGGTGTCCTCAGAAAACACTGGCAAGTTCCAGGTTTGGTCTCACAGGCTGATGTTTGTCTTAGAAGCTGCCATGTATCTTGGCCTAGGATAGCAAACAGAGACAGGCTTGGAGATGAGGGCTGAAGGTCAAGGGGGAAGAAGAGAGCTCCTCAGGAGGGTTTGCATTTCTATCTCTTTTACCAGAACAGATTGGAGGAGTGAGGAGTTTTACTGTCCTCCATGAAGAAATGGAAAACTTCTCTCAGCAATTGTGGTGAAAACCAGTGATAAACAAGAGGAGAGAAAGAACAGAAAGTAAAAAGAGAGATTTGTAATAGTAGGAGAAGCTCTAAGAGAAAGAAGGCAATATCCTAACAAATCACCAGTCCTAACAGAAGCATGATGCAAACCAGAGCTGTGAAACTGCATCTGTATTGTACAGGATCCAGACCATGTTCTGTGTAGAGACACACAAGTGAACAGACATTCATATATTCTTCAAGGCAAGTGAAGATTTAAGTCTAAAGGTGAAATAAGGATTTTTTTTAATGGCCTAACTAAATAATTATGGTACATTTTTTTTTTTTTTTTGGCACTAATTGATGGACCTCTATACAAGAGGTTGAATCTGGTAAATCTCAGTGGCTTCCAACTGTCAGAATGTACCTGGCAACCTTAGAGGAGAAAAATGATAGTAAAGGGGAAGGAATGAGTCGACATTAATGTTACATGCCCACATACTAACTTGGCTTAAAGTAGATATGGAAATGGAGGTCTAAAATATCTCTCAATATTGTTAGAGGAGACAGATTTTTAGTGTTTTTCAAATAAAAAAGGTTCTTTCAGTTCATGAAGATCTATAAAAGTATAACTGTACTCTTCATATAATTGAAATGTTAATTTCACCAACCTTTCCATGGAATGCTTGAATGTCTCTTCCATGAGTGTCTCTCTTCACAAATATCAAGTTTAAAGGAATTTTTCTTGAACCTGTGAAGATTTCTTGAGTTGCAGAAAAACAGGTTGTTATGAAACCCACAGCTCTGTACATGAAAAATATTGAAGTTCTATTTTAAGTATTACTTGGCATATCAAAAACTTTACGCTGGTAATTGCATTGTCAATCATGTAGTGTCCTATTACTGAAGAAATAGGTACAAATCCAGTCATTCTTTATTTTCTAATGACTAAAAAAAAAGAATTTTATAACGAGAAAATAATACAAATTATTCCCTTCAAGAACTACACAGTGTGTATTGCACAACAAAATTATCATAAGCAACAGTTAGATCATGAATTATGCTTGAAATATCTGCATTTTTCAGCTTCCTACAGCCTTTTTAAAAGCCCTTTGAGCTGCGCTAATGCCCACTGCGTATCGCTTGGAACCTGCAGAAGGTTTGTAGTCAGTACGAGCTGATGTGCTGTTGATCTCTGTTTGCAAGCTGTTTAATGTTAAAAGTTCTGCTGAAACTGTCAGTAAAAAGACTATGAATAATTTCAAAGACCCTCCCAGGCTTATCTGTTCTCTTGCTTCCAGCATGCTGCTTTTAGTAATGAAATATAGGTGCTGTCTGGCTGCTGGAAAAGTGACTTTGAAGCAGTTTCACCACAGCTGTGCAAGACTGAGATGGTGCCTGCACTTCTGGATCAATTACCACTCATTCCTTGTAGCAGTGATACTCGTTTTTCACCAGACAGTGGAGGAAAAAATATTCATATGGATGAAAAATATGAATATTGTTGTATATATGATTATTGATGCCATCCAACCTTTCTTCCTGGAGCCCACGAAACTTGTAGGGCTGCTGCTTCATGCAGGGTGTATTTGCATGTGTTTCTATGTATGATGCATATGGGTGCTGTTTTAAAAAGTCAAATTCTCTTTGGAGCATGTAAAAGCCATTATTTGATGGAAATTTTGAAATACTGGTTGATCTCTAAGATATTTCCCAGCATCTTGCAAAAATCCTTCTGCTTTTAGTAATCTGATCTCATCTAAACTTGAAATAGATGATAGATTTGTTCTGTTGTTGATGAGAGTCTAGCAAGAAATAGGAGTGTGGTGAATAAAAGTCTGCATTTCCCACAACCACCCATTACATATCTGGTATTCAATTCTGTGAAGGTTTTTTTGTCATTTTGGTTGGTTGTTCCTCTTTGTGATTTATTATTTTTTTCCTTTATTTTTTTCTTTTAGTTTGTTTTTTTTTTATTTAATGGGTGGGTTTTTTTGTAATTTTTGGGGGTTTATGTATTCTTTTTTTCTTTCTGAAATCACTTTGTTGGGAATTGTCTTACTCAATGGAAGACTTCAAATAAGAAAAAAAGTTTAAACTGTGAAGGGAAAATATTTTAGAAAGCTCTTGGGGGTTTTAGGTAATAGTTCAGTAAAAAAAAGAAGAGACAAAAGAAGCAGTACTGAGGTGGATTGCTTCCTTTTCAGTGAAAGGATAGTGCAGTAAAACGTGATCTACTGTTGGAGAGTCTCTACTTCTCGTACTTATTATGGTACCATGGTAACATCAGAATGAGCCACGGAAAATGGGGTAAGCAGCCTGGTAGGACATAATCAAGAGCACACAAACAATGTGTTACAGGGAATCTATAGGAGAAATTATTGACAAATATTGTAGGGTTCTGGGAAGGAACACTGTAGAGCTCTTCGGGGAGCAGCTTGAGTAGGGGATCTGCCTGTAGGAACTGTGGGAGCTGCTGAAAGAACACATTGTCTGGGCTGGTGAGAGGAGTGGGGAACACAACACTGCTGCTACGAAGGGATGGTGGCATTTTAGGTTGGGAAGAAGGAGAGACCAGTCAGCTTTTGGAATCTGTGAAAGGTGTGATTTCTTCTAGACAATAAAGAAACAGTAATTCACTACTGCTCTGCCGGTGTGCTCAACCAGCAGAGTCATAATTAGGTCCTTTCAGTGATTTTTGTGTCTGTCTGAAAGCAGAGTGTAGGACTGTGTGTTGTAAGTGTTTTTTAGGGTAATCAACTGCCCAGACTGACTCTGCAGTCCCCACAGAAGACAGAGGCAGTCACAAGCATTGTTGGCAGTGCAGGAAGGCACAGGTAGTGTGGCTTTGACAGACTGTAATTGTGAGGGATAAAACTACAGCACAGGGAATGTATGATCCCAAATCAAAAATGTCTGACGTGTCAGTATTCCTGTCTGAGAATTCAGCAGTCCCAGATTATAAACCTGGGATCATGGGAAATTAAATTAATGCAAAATCATAGGCATGACTGCATGTGAGACATTAAGTAGTGTAGATCACAGCAGACTGTTGTATTTTCATTTTTGACTGCTTTTGTTTCTCACAGGAGGTGTTTATGCACATTGTTTCAAAGGGTTTGTGTACACATTGTGAATTTACTACAACAATGTTGTTATTTTTGTTCCCCAGCTGCTATGGGTAACATGGGTATCTCTGTACCACCTGTGCAGCAGGAGGTCCTTCCTTCCTTCAGCTGATTGCAGATTACAGGTTTGGATGTTATCAAATTAACCTTATGAACTGCTTTGGTTATTCTCAAATCAACCTTTTGACCCGCATGTCAAAATTGTTGCAGCTGAACGTGTATGAGCATGTGAGGAATTAAGTGTTGGCAATGCTATCCTACCATTTAATATCAAAGCCAGCCTGGAAGACATTGCTTATGAAATTGATTGATCTTTCTGTTGTGAGGAAATGATAAGGTTGTGAAATACAGAGGGCTTAAAAAATGTTTTGTGCAGAGCAAATACGTTAAGCGCAGTGCCCACTCTCCACTGGTTATTGCATTGCTGGTATGACAGATTGAGGGACAAGACTGCAGGAGCTCAATCCCTCCAGGGCCATGGAGGAAGTGAGCAGCATCCAAGGTGCTCAGGGGGCTGGTGATATCCTCTGCTACTGTTTGTTGCTTTGGAATACAAATGGAAACAAGGAAAGTTTCTTGTTGATTGGAGAAAGACAAATGTTGCCCCCATCTTTAAAATGGCCAAGAGGTCAGCTTGGGGAGGCACAGGGCAGATGAACTTGCTTTGGGCCCTGTATGGAGCAGGTTCTCCTGGAAGAGATCTCTAGGCCTGTGAAGAGGTAGGCATCTGGATACTTAATAAACCTGATTGCCTTCTTTTGCCTTTGCAGATGACACATGGGAAAGGGGTTATTTACCTGAATTTTAACAAGGCTTTTGATATAGCCCTTGAGGATATTTTTGTGAGTTTTGTTGGTCTGAGTGCATGGACAATTAAACAGTCCTCAGGTATCAGCTCAGGTATCTAAATGTAAAAAGAGACTCCCAAAATATCTAAGGGAATTCAGTTAGTAGTCTTCAGAGAATGATTCAAAATTATTCAGAATGTTTTCAAGTGATAAAGTCAACTACTGTTTGCAAGGCTGCAAAGCATAAACAGTACTTGAATCTTATTTATTAGGAAGGCCATGCAATTTCTTTTCTTACACATAAAACTCAAGCCAACAAAATATAATGAAGAGTATGCATTAAAACTACAGTAATTGTATTTGTTTAAGAATAATATAGTAACATTAAAACTCCTACTTGTTATCCCTCTTTTATTAATAAATAATCGCTACTTTTGTTGTTCATTGTTGGTAGTACCAGGCTGTGAACTGGGAGGGTTGGAGGGGAAGGAACATGTGCTGTCCTCCTCAAGGGAGTGGGCACTGGCCACTGGGTAGGTGACAGACACTGATGGTCTGGGCAGGTTTCCTCCCTGCCTGTACAGCATCTCAGCAAACATGCCAAGAATTCAGTTTCTGCACAAGCTTTCTGCCACATCAGTCTGCTGTAACCAGATGCTTCAGGTAAACTGTGTAGCAGGGGGATGAGGATCAAGTCAAACACCAAAACAGCTTCTTGGTCACCTTTTCCTGGAGTTGTGGCTGCAGTTCATCATTAAATGGAGTTAACAGCACTCTAAAGCTGATGTTCCAGCACATTTACAGCAGGGATCTACAGCACACATAGGTTTGGCAAAGGCTTAGAAGCAGTTATGGGTTTGGAATGTGGGAATTTGTAATATTGTGATTATTTTTTCCTTCCATTTTTCCTCATACTTATGGGACCACTGGTGATGAGAGAAACTTGGGATGGGTTTACAGTGTGAAATAGTGATGTACTTGGGCTTTGCAAGTCATTGCACTTGTGTGATAGAGGATGTAACAGTGAGCAGAATGTGACCTGTCTTAAGATGATACTTCCTGGGGAGCTGCACTGAAAGCAGTTTCATTTAAAGGAAGACATGGGTGGATCCAGTTAAGAAGTAACTGGTAACTGATTTAGCCTTATTAGATGAATAAAATAACGCCTGGTTCTCTGGACTTGAGGAAAAAAAAAGATTGGCGAATATTGTAAAGTCTTTCATTAAAAAGCAAAAGCAGGGGGATGCAATGGTGAAAAGAGCAGGCAGTGATTAAAAGGATTAAAGTCTACAGGAGATTACACTGAACCATTCTGGAATGTGTGTGTATGTGCTGAGTCACTGGCAGCGGAGCTGATGAACATTCCTGCCCACCCCAGGGGCTGCTCCAGCCGGTGCCAGAGCTGTCCCCAGCCCTGGGGCTGTCAGTCACCCAAGGCACCAAACCCTGCCCTGCTCACTGTGCTGGTGGTTCACAGCTGCTCAGCGCAGCGGGAGGAATCAGCACCTGACAAGTGCAAACATCCGTGCTCCGATGGCAGGGCCTAGGGATGTGGTGGGAGATTGTACCCTCACTATGTAAACTGTGTTTTCTCTTCTTGCACATACCCAGGGCTGTTTCTTAGCTTCCTGTCAGTTTTGGTTCTTTTTTTTTTTTTTTTTTTTGATTAAAAGTTCAAGTTTGGATGTATTTTGAAATCTTTTGGCATGAAAGATCCAGCATAAATACAGAACTTAAAATGAAAATCTGCATGAATATAAGCTATTACAATACTATAAATGATTTATCTGGATTTAGACCCAGAAAAAAGATGTGATAGAGCCAAAGCATATAGTATCAATGAAAAGGCAATCCCTACCTACCTCTGCATCTCTCTGAGCTGTTACAATTTGATTTTTCTCCTTTTCCTTTAAATTGCATTAGCAATTCCAGATAGACACTCAGTCTCTGAAAGAAAGGCCCTTGACATTAAGTGTACTGAAAGGTCGTTGAACAGTCATAGCTTTCTTTTAATTTTAAATGCATTTATCCAAGAAAATGCAGCACTGATACAACATCTGCTTTTCAAAGGGACTCTGTCTTTTAGCTGAGCTGACTGAGGCTTACAGAGGTCAATTGAAATGCCTAAGGTCACCCAGAGTGTCAGAGTAAGGGATGAGTATCTGGAAAACACACTGAAACAGCAACCTACTTTTTTTTTTTTTTTTCCAGAAATTATAGGATTCTCCTTTAAACTTCTGGGTAAACAGCAGTATGGTTGTGGAAAAAAAAAAAAAAGATAGGAATGTTAAAGACAGTGACTCCTGCTGTGTTGATTACTATTGATACTGTGAGTTATTTGTAGAGGATTCTAAAAATTCCTGTCTAGAAAAATGATCAAGTTACATATTGCAAAAGCAACAAATAGTCTGAAGGCAGAAGGCAATGAGAGGATTTACTGCATTGTTGCCACATACACGCTGCTTTTCCAAACTTGTTTTTTAATAATTTCTGTGATTGACTTCAATTAGATGGCACTGTCTAAACTGGCTGATGAGCACACTTATAAGATCAGAGCTATTTTGGGAATGAAAGATCCTTTCCCCCCGTCATTGAGCAGTGAAGTAGGATGCAGTGATGACTGTGATTAGCAGAATACATGCGCTCGCACGAGGGAAAAGCGCTACGCTGAGGATGAAGTGCAATTTTAGCTTTGGAAATCTGCACAAAAGTGCCTGCAATGTTGTAGTGATATCTTTCACTTCTGTGGCTTCTAACCCTCTGACTGTAGAAATTTTGTGAAGTTTCACCCAATTTGGTAAATGCTGCCATAACTAAAGGGAAGAAAATACGAGGATTTGTTTTAGATGGGGGATTTGCAGAAGTAAATTCTGTTGAGGAAATGCATAGCCTGTCAACACATTTGTGTAAAAAACTCTGAAGAACTGCTATGAATTAAAAGTAATTTATGGACAGAGATTGTAATTCTGCCTTCTGTACATGCCTCAATCTCCCATTGACTTACATTAGCAAGGATGTTTGAGATGTACGAGGAATGCAAGTTGTAAAACTCAGTGTCAAAAAGAAAGGCAGCTGTGGGATAAGTCATAGGAAGCAATCTTAACGATTAACAAATTTATTTAAAGATTGCTAGGGGCAAAAGCAAGGAACTCTCTTCCAAGTGGTACAGTTGAAAGATAGCATGACTATCTTTCACCTTCATTGCTGACAAAAAGAGCATTACTATGCTCTGATGGCAAAATAGGAATTCATAGAGGCTATCTTTGTAAGGTCAGCTGGGAAGGGAGAACATGAAGAGGAATACATGGGTAGTACAATTATGCTTCTATTATTACAGCATACTGAGGAATGATCAAAAGAAATGTGACCTTTTCTGAAGGTGACTGATGCATTCATTGCTGGTTTTAACTTTTTCTGCCAATATTCTGATTTTTTATTTGCCATTTGATCCCCAAATGGCTTTTTTTTCCTCCAGAAAATAGAGTGGATGTTAAAAATCTTGTTTGGGGTTCATCACCCACCCCACTCTCCCAACCACTCAGGAAACAACCTGGCTACTGGGCAAGAAAAACTCAAATAATTATTTCTCAGAGGGATTCTAATGTTATTTGGTGGGACACTTTGTAATCTTGTTGAACATTGCAGTTCTCTGTATTGACTTTATATTGTCCAGTAAAAGCTCTGGCTGGAATATTTTTCTTCTGCTTCCAAACTGCATGTACTGTGTGTGAAAAATGATTTTGCTGAAGTAAAATACAAACTGATCAATCACACAAACAAGACAAAACTCCCACAGAGCACATGGGAGAAAGAACAAAGATTATTTTTGTCTGTCTAGTTAGAATTTTGCATATGCTTGAATATATCTGACAGGTTGTTTGTGCCTTTTAGAAGATTAAAAAAATATAAATAAATATATATGGAGAGTGTTGTGATAAGTACAATAGCAGTGTTGTTTTTCAGACATTTGGAGTGCTGAAACAAATCACAAGGGGAAAAGCAGACCAAGTTGTCTTATGTTGTTCCCTGCAAATGGAGATAAATGCCTTGTTCTTCATCACTCTGGGTTACATTCCTGAGAGAAGGATTTTTAAAACAGATTTTTAACTTTCTATTCCTTTTTTCCTTAGTTATATATGTATTTAAATTATAAAGGAAGTATTTGAGGGTTGCTGTTAAAGCTGGGCTCCAGCTATGTTAGGCCCTGAAATACTGTGGCTATCCTGAGAAAGACAAAGAGAAAAAATTATGCTAATCCTTCTAGAATATGTAGACCTATTGGGACTGTAAAATTTCAGACTGTGATTGTAACATGTTTATTGAAGCAAAAACCATAAAAAGATTTATCCCTTTTTTGCTGTTAAGAATTTTAAGAAAATAGAAAATAAGTTTCAGTACCTTATTCACCATATGGACCTGCACTACCTTTTTTCTCGTCTCCACTGAAATGATACCTCCTTAACACAGCTTAAGTAGTGAACTTCCTTGTGTTTGATTCCTGTTTTCTTATAAACATTTCAAGACATCTATGTCTTTGCTTGAAGGGGCATCCATTAGAAGCAGGGGCAAGTCCAAATTTTAAGCAAGTCCAAAAAAATATTGAGTGGGGCTCTAGGGACAGCTAAAATACATGAATCTGCCTGAGTAGCTATGAAAATCCATCCTGAATGATTCAAAGTTCAAACCATCTCTATTAAAAAACCCAACCAAAAAAACCAACCTCAACAACTGTCTAGACAAGGTTCTCTTCTCTGCCCTTCCACCTCTGCCCGGACCTGTGAAACACTTCACACTGGATTTGAACCCTTGCAGTAAATATAGTTTAAAGAACAGAAGAACCCTAAAGATGGAAAGTAGGAGTGAGGTGAGAGATGTGCCCTCTCCATCGAGATGTGCCCACGGTGTGGACTCTGAGTGAGGCTTCACTATGGGAATTTATCCAGACAGCTCCAAACCAGAGGCCAGGCTGTGTGGTCTTTGGAGAGGGAGAGTAGATCCACGCAGTTTACAGAGAGGATCTAAAGTGGGATGGAAGAGATGTCAGACCCTGGTTTCAGATATGGAAGGATGGCATGAAGAGAGCTGTGTGGAAGCACAAAAATGTTCTGTGGTGGAGGGCATTTATGAGACAACTTGCATGTGTGTTTGAACTCTTGTGGGTGTTAACTCCAAACCTCAAATGTGCTCAGGAATGCCTAACGAAATGAGTTTTGGATTCAAAAAATTGCTCAGACTTGTTAATATTTGATGGTAGAAATTCATCTGTGTCTCCATTCATGTGTGACCCACTTTGTATCCTTTTGGGAAATTCATATGGGAAGGCCAAGAAATTGCACATGGTTCTTCTCGTTAGTGTATGCACTGAAAATCTGCAGCTTGGGAAAATATATATTTTTTTTCTTCCCTGTAGACCCCAGGGACATAGCCTTTAAAACTTTCTGCTTCTCTGAGATTTGTGTAGGTCCAAATATCCAACAAAGTCAGTAAGTGTCAGGAAGTGTCCCCGTGCCCTTGCTGTAACTGCACAAGTTCTGTCTCTCCCTGCCCCAGGGGACACTTGCAGCACCAGGTGCTTCCATCCAGTTTGTGCCTCCAGAGTGCTCTTCAGAGAATTTGCCAGTGGAGATAAAAAAAACCAAATACTACTTGTGGAAGTGTTCATCCTCCTCTGGCTGGAGGAAGGAATTCTTGGCAACCTACCTGTCCTGTGCCTGTGGCCAAACTCCTCCCAGCTGCAAATCTCCAGCCCTGCAGAGAGCCTTCTGCAGAGCCCAGCTGGCTGAGCCACAGGGCAGCTCCCTTCTGTTCCCAAGCAGAGATGGAGAGGGCTGGGTGCAGAGGCTTCTGCAGATCTGTGTGATTTACAACCAGCACAGCAAAGAAGTGACTCTCTATACAGTAACCTTTGGTTTTGTAGAGCTGGCTAAAACACAGTCAATTGAATGTGAAAGAAGCTAATTAAGAAACAGTAGACCAAAGTAGTCATCATTGTAATTTCTTTGGCTTCGGTGAGCTTATTGCATGGATGAGTTTTATTGGAGATGTTATTACTAATACAGAAAGTATGTGCAAAGTTAGGAGTTATGAAGTCAAAGTTGTAATTCACCTGGGAATACTATTCTTCATTTTCAAAGAAGGCTGAAAAGAGTTAAACATAAAACTTCTACTTTATTTCTCTTGCATTTGGGCACTTAATCTTCTTGAACTTTTAAAAATATCCTATGTAGTGAGCCGGTTGCTTAGCTTCTGTGAAGAGGAGTTCCCAGAGTGCTAGGTGGCATGCCAAGGAAACTCTTGCATTTGTATTTCTCTAAATGTATGTAGTCTGAATTTTTAGCATACTTGCTCAGTCAGAAGAGGATGGAAGAAGCTGCTTTGTGCAACTGTTTCTATTCCTGCACTTTCCATTTAAGTGGCACAGGAGATTTTGTACCCTTTTCACACTGAGAAGGCAGAGCTCTTCATTCCAGAACTCGTTTCTCTCTTTTGGTTTTCTGTCTAACTAAATTCATTTATGGTATTCTAGAAATGTATTTTATGAGTGCCTCAAACAGAGCATTGAACTCTGCCCATGAGCTGGTGTTCTGTGCTGTGAGCCAGAAGGGCATGTTGGCTTCTCAGAGTTTTTGCTTTATTGAGAGGAGGCTCAAGTGCACTGAGGTGATGCATCCCTGCCATAATATTCACCAAAATTAGTCTCCTATAATAACATATACCGGGATAGAAAGAATAGTCTTGGTGTTCACAGCTTTGGCTCAGATCAGACCTGGAAATTTTAATTAGGGTTTAGATCTGCTTAGGTTTGGAAACTGAAACGATGTTGAAATCTTTGGAAATTTGGTGTCTAATTACCTCTTGGGGTTCTGGGACTGGGTGATTTACTCAAGGTCACAAATGGAGTAGAAACAGAAACTGAGCAGAGAATTCCCAAATCCCAGTCCTTTGCCATTTATCCTTGACTAATCTGGTATCTTGTGATCGAGGTTTCACTTCAGCCAGCTGCCTTCATCAAGTCGTTGGTGTCATCCTACCCTGGGACAGCTGGCTGGAGTTTAATGCAGGAGGAAGTGTCATCTGCAGGTTCTTGTTTACAGCCATGGCGTTATGGGATGCCCGCTGGCAGCTCGGCACAGACATGGGCTATAAATTGGGAAAGAACATTGTCCGTGGATCTTGAAGGAAAACAGAAAGTTTCTGATCAGAGATTTCAGAGTCTGAAACATAGAATCAAAACTGCCAGAATTAAGTGCTGCTTATTTATATAATAAATGTGGGAGCCAGGAAATGTAATCTCACAAAAAACATCTGCATTTCAGTGGTATATATGCAATGGAGGTATCTAGGAGAATGAATTAAGAATATGTCCACAGATTTCTGTGCCATTCCTCACCTTTTTTTTTTCCCTGCATGGCTAGGGAAGACTTGGAATGATTTGCAAGGAAGTACTTTTTAAGAAATATTATAAGTAATGAAATGTAAAAAAAAAAAACCAACAAAGTATTGAAAGAATGACTTTTCAGTATTTAAAATCCAACCCTGATATTTGAAAAGAAAATGCTAAGTAATAAAGGGGATGAATTTCCACACAGCATACTGCACAGGAAATTTGCACATACAACCTTTTATTTGTTTAATGGATTTTCTGTGAACATCTCCCATTAAATGTTTGTAAAACTTCAGCTCAAGAAATTTAGTTATGGAAGTGAAAGCATTTATATTCATTAAATGAGCGCAGACTTTTTGCTCATGATTTGGGTGGAATTTAAAATGATTAATGCAGCTTAAAGTAGTTAGGTGATAGGAATTTTCTAAAACATTTTATCTGTATCTAATAAGTCCTCTTGGGGATACAAGAGCTTGTGATGCATACAAGGAAATTTAGAATCAGTTTATTAAAAACACATTTCCAGTTACTTTATTGGTGTTCTTCCATTGTGTCTAAAGGCTTCCAGGTGTTTTACTATCCAGTGAAGCCAGTCCATAGAGAATAGAATCATATAAACACCTATACCTGAGAGGCCCAGCCTTTTATTGTAGACATGGGAGTTGCAGCTGACAAAGGGTGAAGTGAATCCAGGAATATGTTATAGCTGAAGTTCAGAAAATCCTTCACAGAAACTGAAAATATATTCAAGTGAATTTGTCTAGTGAGGAGCTCTTAAGCAGTATTCTATAAAATCTTGAATGTAAATAAAAGCATTCCAGTCAGACTGTAGTCTCAAATTAATCCTTTTAAGTGGCTTTGTGATAAGGTTACACTAAAAATACTGAATATAGCTGTTTATTCAAATTTTCTAGAGAAGGGAAATTCAGATTTGCCTAAAATTCAATTAAGGACTTTTCCAAGTTTTTAACTGACTTTGTAGCGATGGAGAAATCAGTGTGGATGACAGTAATAAATCATTTACTGCATTCATGGTGCAAATTAAAAGTGATACATTTGGTGCTTTAGATCCCTGGTAAATCAGCCTCTGCAAAGTCACCGTGGGCAGCGTTCAAAGCCAAGCCCCTCTTGGATGGAAAATCAGTGCAGTGGTGTCTGAATTATCCCCGGGCAGACTCTGCAGGTGATGGATGGGAACCAGGCTGCAGGTACTGAGACACTCAGTCCTGCCTGGGATGAGTCAGTCTGGCGCTGCTGTGAGCAGTGATGATACCAGCTCTGCTGATGGCTGGGGAGCTCTGATTCAGCGTTGTCACTGACCTCTCTGTGCACCATTTTTTCCTGCTGTGTCCTCCTGCAGCCTGATTTACAGGGGAAGAAGTACTGTAGGCAGTAAGGTGGCAAGTTAAGCATTTGTTAATCCAGTTTGTTGAATATCTGTCATGTTTGTTGTGCATTTCTGACCTGCCAGGTATCATTTCTCTGAATTTCTTTGAAGAATTGATTTTACTGAGTTAGAGAAGCCAAAATTTTAGAGTTGGAGGGTAAAAAACATGAATGAAATGAATAGCTATTCCACAGAAGTTGAAACATGTATCAGTCCCTGGTTTCATGTATGAGGTCTATGCCTGTAGCAGAAACTCTTTCCCAGGATAACATTATGATGCAGTTGCTGCATTTTATGCTGGCCAGTAGATTTAGATTATGAGTATTTGAGTGAATTCTTCCAATAGCAGGGATTTAACTGGTACTTATTCACAACAATTGCAGTGATGCTGGCAGGAATCTGTAGCCTTGACACAGCCTGAAACTCTGTTCACCTCAGATCTTCCAGCCAGTCTCCTTCTCCTCACAAGGACTCACTTTAATGCAGCTATAAATTTTTTAAAGGAACATTCTGAACTGAATGCCACAGCAAATAAACCATTGTGATAGCACACAGTGATGCTTCATTTCTCATGGAATGATGAAAACATAGAATAATTTGTTCTTTGTTAATATGTGCCCTGTGCTCAAAACAGGAAAAAACAACTGATATGTTTAGCTCTCCAGTTTTACTGCTGGGTACATTAGGAAAGAATAGGACAGAATTGGCAAGGTGACAGAATTCTTGTTGTTTATCCTCCTTGCTTCAGGCCTCACTGACTCAGGGAAGCAGCAATGTGCTGCCCACCTGGCTGTTTGAGGTGGTGTCCTGCCTCTGCTCTGTTGGCTGCCCAGGTGGCAGAGCAGGGTGTTTGCAGAGTCAGTGGTGCAGGCTGATTTTGGGATGTGACAGTGAAGTCTCAAATTCTTCTGGGCCTGTCATGACATGGATGGATGTTTATAGATAGGATGAACAGAAAATTTAAGCTCCTGGAGGCAGGGCAGGAGTTTAAATGGCATCAAATTGGCATTCAGGCTCTGAATACTTACTTGAGGAAATACTCTTCTGATTATTCAGTCAAAACACAGAAATAACAAAATTCAGGTAATTCCTTCTTAGTTGCTATTTGTTTCGTGTTTGGTGGCCTACTTTGTGCATAGCATATGTTTAACAGATAATCCTGTGCAGAACAGAATTTTCTACACTTAAATTCAAGGTCGTGGAGGTGTTTGTTTCTAAAGATTTATTGAAAGGCCATCCACTCTTTGAGCAGAGAAATTTCTACCCCATACCCCATTTTCTGCTGTCAAACTGTGTGATTTTAAATGTCTCCTTGAAATACACACTGCCTATTTCTTTGTAGGTACAGATACTTTTAAAAGATGTCTTAAAATAGGTGCAGGGTGAAGAAATTGTCTGCCATCAGATGAGTAAGACTTGGCGGGGCTTCTCTCTTCCTTTCATCTACATATGCACACCTCTACAGTGATAAAAATATCCTTTTTAAAACCTGCAAGGATCTACTGCTACTCTCAAAACTGCCTGGATGTTATGGGGCAGTTGTGACTCTTCATAGCAGTGTAGGGTATAATGTGTATAGTTCTGCTTCTGGTGGGAATGTCTCTGCAGGCAGACTACAGAGTGAAGGCTGAACCAAAATTAATCCATGTTCATCTCCCAAAATGCTGGGCACTAGGACATTGTTGAGGTTGGACTGATGAATTCTGATCTTTGCTTATGAAGTTACAGGAAATAGAATATGCTGGCTTGAAAAAGAGTGGTGAATCCATAGGAGTAGAAACAATATGCCCCATACTAGACTCATATTCCCAACTCCAAATGCTCCTTTTCTTCACATTCCAACATCCCAGATGGCAGATCTCCTTAGCACAGTTTAAAATTTTCAGCTTACTGAAACTGGTTTATTTTAATTTTTTTTGTCTTCTTTTCACCATCTTGTCACTTAAGACCCCTTCATTTAATGAGTATCTCCAGGGTCACGTTGGGGAATGAGCTGACAGGATGAATGACAGTGTACAAGGACAGGGTGAGAGATTCCACTTCAGTTTGCAACCTTGTTGGCACACAATCCATAGCATCTCTAATAAAAAGAAGTCATAGCACTCCAGATTTTTCAATTATTGTTTTAATATCTTTGCTCTCTTTGCTACTTCATCACAGCATGGGATGTAACTCTGATTATTTTTGTTGTAGCATTTTAATGATAAAAAACAATGCCCTAAATTCTGTTCTGTAGAACTGTTAAAACAGCCAAAGGGAGAAAGTTTACCCGTCATGGACTTTGACTTTTTCCTGGTCATCTGGATTCAAATAGAACAAGCAGACAGTCATTTCAGGTGTTCTAATACCCACCAATCTATGACTATTTTCCTCAGATAAAAGGATTGTAATTTTTCAGTCTAGAGACATTATTAGTGATTTCATCAAATCTAATGAAAAGCAGGCATTTATTTTAACAGAGTAGTGATTTAGCTGAACCCTACAAACACAGGCATAGCTGCTGCAATTTACTTTCAGGAACACTTGAGGCTGAGGTCAATGGTGTCCTGCATTATTTCTTGGAATGTCAGCAATGTGTGCAACCTCTTTTACTAAAAAGCCTCCAAGGTTCTTTTTGCACAAGTAAGAATGATATAGTCTTAGTATTCCACTTATATCCTTCCAAAAATTTCCCTCAAAGTTCCAATTAATTATCATCCCCACTTCCTCTTCTGAAGAGCTGTCACATCGTGTTGTTTCTGTGAAATGCCTGATAGCCACTTCAGATGCAGGACTCTGTTTTGCTTAGGAAGGAAGCCTTGCTGTGGATAAAGGGTCAGATCCACCACCAGCATGTGTCAGCGTGATGTGCTGATTATAGGGAAGGTATTTTAAACATAGCAGTATGAAACTGAGTCTAAATATTCATGCTTAGGGTATGAAATGAGGTGTGAGTTTTCCTTCCTTTCACCATATTATCTGTGGTATTCTGCACCCTGAAAGCTCTGTTCTTATACCTTAATCATTGTGCCCAGTGTCTTTCCTCACTAACAGGAGGGAAAAGCAGGGAAAAACCTTCTACGGTAAGGTAATGATACCAGCACACATATTGCTCACAGAATTAATAATGGGGGTTGGATTCATCACTAAAATGCATGTCTGCAATTGAGCTATACTGATGTTGCCAAGATTCCTGCTGTTGGCTGCTGTTGAAATGGAAACTTTTAAAAAGTCAATAAGAAGAGTGCTTTCATTTTTCTTTAGAGAAATGGGTAAAACACTACTGTTTAAAAAGAATAAATCAGAAGTTTGCTATTCTAGCTATTTAAAAATCCTTCAAAATGGGGATTGGAAGAGATATTAGATAGATTTTAAGAAATATTGCAAATATTTTCTTTGCCATTTGGTTTATAACCATAGCTTCTTCCAAAGGATTACAAAATATGAATGACAGAGATGATCAAAATACCTGGATGCTGGAAATTCTGTGTAGCTTTAGGAAATTACTTCACAGAATCAAAATTGCATTGTGTTGATAATGTGCTGGAAAATGAGTCACCATCTTGAATTTCAAAAGTAGGAAGAGTAAATTATAAAATCAGGGTATATTACAAATGTATAATTTTTTCCACAAACCACAACTCGAGGTGCAGATCCTTTCAAGATGCTGATACATTAAGTAGGTATCATTTCTTTTCATATTAGTGCTTTCCTGAGCAATACTTTGTGACATAAGAATACATTTAGTTGAAGGAAAGAGTGGAGAAGAGAGGTTGTAGTGGGAGATACTCTCTTCTGTCTTTCACCTGCATATTGATAACTCTCTTCTGTCTTTCACCTGCATATTGATAA
>VYZP01062187.1:48491-67213 GCA_013400635.1 Hypocryptadius cinnamomeus
GCATCTTTTGCAACTCCCTCCTGTACTCAGGAACCCAGTAGGGCCTTGTCAATGACTTTGACTCCCAGCAGCCCTGGGAGTATTTTTTTAAGCTCTTTGGGAAATGAACTGATTGATGTATTCTATCTGTGATCATATTTGCCATTTTTTAAAAGTCTATACATATATAGACGATGTATCTTTTTCTTCCTCCCCTTTCCAGTGTCCTGCAGCTCAGGTTCATAATTTTTAGCCTCCATTTACATAACTTTCACTGCACTGAATTTCATCCTACATCTGTTTCATCCTACCTCTTTACTCCTCAAGGTTTTTCTTGAAATGTGATATCCCAATCTTTTAAGTTGACATTGTCTCGTTTTTGTTTATTAGGAAGTATCATTTTATTCTTAATTTTTAAAATTAATATTATTATGAAAATATTGATTGTCCTGCTAACTTTCATTTTTATAAGGGAGGAGCTTTTTTTTTAAATTTAAGAATCTGGTAAAAAATATCTGTGGGGAGTGGTCTTCCCCCTGTTTTGTATTTCAGTAATATCATAATAAGTTACATTTCTAGAGTCAATATGTGCCGTGTTATTGTGAAAAGATATTTTTCATGAAACAGGGCAGGAACTATGTCATGTGCAGTTTGGATTTTTGAATGTTTAGCTTTTATTACTGCCAATACATAACAGTACATATATGAAAAGCTATATTAACAATAACATTTTCTTTAATTAATTTTTCCATGAATGAATTCCTATTAGAAATTCATTCTTACTACACTGTATTATGTTGTGATGCACTTTGGTGAAATTAACTCAAAGAGCTGCTCTTTGCAATTTTAATATTCCGCTGGGTTTTCCATTCTAGAAAACTCATTATTATACATGTACAAAGCTGAAAAGAAACAAGAGAGAGGCATATTGTGTGAATAACAGTCAGGGAAAAGAGACAGCTGGCATGATAATTTTCTAATAAAGCTTAGAAAAGGCTGCTGTGTCTTGAAAAAAATGAGAGTTTTAATTTGAGTATTCCTTTTGTTTGGATTTGCTTTGTACTAAAAAGTTCTGAATCCTATTCACACCTTTTATGAATATTAACTGAAAAACAAATATATCTTGTCAAGCCCTTCTACTTGGTAGGTGCAAAAGAATCAGTGGTGTGTATCCAGCGGGGGATGGTATTTCTTGTTCTTCTTATCCACTTATTCTCCCCCAACCAGACTGTGCAGTTTGGATCTTGATAAATAGAGATTTTTCTGAATCATGGACAACTTATTAACACATGGAGCCCTTAACTATCTGTGTGCCAAACTGCAGCCTCTAAGAAATGTATCTTTCTTAATTCCTATCACATTTAAGATCCTGACCTTTGGAGGCTGTGCCTAAAAGCCCACTAGTGGGAGGCTAGGAAGATTCCAGACAACAGTCATACAAATTAAACATTTCACTTCTGACCTTTGAAGTCTTGTTATTTGTAAGTAAAGCTTTAGGTTTTTTTCAGATATGACATTTTTAAAGACTACATGCTACTTTCTTACAGAATTTAAACCAGATTATTTAAAAAAATGTACTAAGTATTTACATTTAATTAGCAAACTCAAACACACAGCTTAGAGAGGCAAATTAAGGTGAAATTTAAATTAGTGTGAGGGAGAAAAGTTAATCCCTTAAAAGTAAAAATTGAAACACCAAATTCTGTTCTTGCTGCTACCTTTCAGCAGAGGATGGCCAAGACATCAGGCAGCCTTCCCTAATCTGCATTTCTGACTGCTTCCTTGCATTTTGTAAGGCTTTTAGAAATGTAACAAATGCAGTTTTGAACACATTATTGTAGCAGTGTTTTAAAAATGTATTAGTCCTTTAAAATATTTTCTGTTATTCCTTGGCTTGATGTATTGTTCTAATGTGTTGCCCTGATATTAGATTATCCTAACTCGTCTCTATTTTCATCCATTCATCCTTTTTATACAATATAATGTTATTTGCATTAATGAAGTTACTGCTAATTTATGTCACAGTGAGAAAGGAATCAGGCTTGTTTTATCTGGTATCACAGTTCATGAGAGAATCAGTTAATTGCATTCCATTAGTAATTAACATAGAGGAATATGAAATACTAATGTTTTGTAAACTGCACATGTAATAGCCCTTATTCTCAGTAACCACAGGGCTGCAGGTGGCAGAGGAACAAAGGTCTCCACCTATAGATGGGACCTCTGCTGCTCTTAAATGAAAACCACTGACAATGGTTTTCTGAAACCTCAGCTTATAGTCATGGACCATGTGCCACTGCTACCAAACTGGAGACATTCATCTGACATTTGGTTTAATTATTAAACAAATCATTAATTGGTCCCTTTTTTCTATGTAGGTTGAGGTTAGTTAATTTAATATTTTTAAAATTTTTGTCAGCTTTTTCAGTACTTGAGACATTTTAACTAATTTATTTCTTCAACCTTGTCTCGTGAACTGTGTGCGTCACAGTGGGTTGCTGTCACTGGGTTCAGGTTCTCAGAACCCTACCCATACCCAGGGTTGTTTCATCGGGTTCAGTGCTGCAGGTGGGAGGTTATAGCAAGAGGGTCAATTTTAACCATGCTCCTGCTCCACTGGAGGCAGAGATTGAGTGACCCAGCAGGAAGAAATCCTCATGATAAAGTCAAGCTAGTTCAGGTTAAGAAGTGTTTCAATTTAAATTAAACAGTGTGGGCTCTGTTTTCTTAGGAGTGTTTGGAAGCTCCCTGCTAAGAGCCAAAACCACAGGTACATGAGGTAAACAAACACTGGAGCTTCTTTCCCACTTCTTGGTCTGTAGAATTGATGCATACGGCTTCCCCACAAAGACAAATAACTTTTTCTTTACATTTCTAAATGCCATTCACAAGTATTTTAAATATGTTTAGCCACATCTATTCCTTCATTTAATTCAGTCTACTGGAACAAAGATTTTAATTGGGCTGTGATGATGCCAGGTTTTATGGCATTGTGAAAGACTTGAGTTTCATGTGGAAGAACACTGGGAGTTTGAACACAAGCTGCTAATGCAGTGGCTTTGCTGTTTAGAAAGCCATGCCTAGATGTCTTCAGGATAATTTTTTTGTATGCTCGTTGTTTCAGTAGTGTTTATCTGTGAACCTACTTTGTGGCTGGTCTTTGATAGGTATTTCTTCCCTTCACTGGGTGTTGAGATGTCTCTCTCAGCCCTAGGTCCATTCCCATATCCGTCCTTTTTCCTGGTCTTTCATTCTCAGCCATTTCCTCATTGCTGCACAAAACAAATCCCCAGACATTTTGTGTGCATTGCAAACTGATTCACTTAATAGATGATACTGTTTTAAAATACAGTGTATACAGTCTAGCTGGGAAATGGGAAGTCTTTTGCAAAAGCAGTGAGCAATTAAATTTCAGTTATTTCCTAGTGAGGACTATGTAGAAGTCCTTTGAATGTCAGAACACATTAAAAAAATATCAGCAGCCTCTAGAAGGATCCAGTCCACTCGATCAAGATGTAACAAATTACATCAGTGTCAGTTTCATTTCCTGCTGTTGTAAGTGGCATTGTGTCATCTCCCATTGATAGGTCTGATGAACTCCATACATGGAAAGGCTAAGGCCACACTAGGTATCAAAGTTTGCTGCCAGAGCTGGTTCTGGAATCAGCTGAGTTTTTACTGCCATTTTCATGACCAGAGCAGTGAGGGATCTTGGCTGTTGCATATTTGAAATATGGGGGACTCGGAGCTTTCCTCTTCAGGATTTCTCATCTGGGAAGCATCTTTATGTAAAATAAGTATAAGATCTCCTCCCATGTCCTCCTTCAGTGACAGCGGGTGAGGCTGGGCCAAAAATGAAAAGTCCTGGCTGAATATTGAATTGTGCTTAACACTTTAGAGAAAGCACTTGTAGCTGCAGTAATGGTGCACCCAGTGTATTTCCTCACCACTTCATGGCTTCACTGTTTGCTGCTACTGTAAAATCTGGGTGTGAAGTGTGTATTTAAACAGTGTTTCTTTATTTTCCCCAACTAATTTTAGTCTTTGACTTTGAATGACAGTTTATTTGTAAATTAGGAATAAGTGTGAGCAGGAAGGAATGGATAGCCCAGGTGATAGGTAACAGATAGAGAGCCTTTCATTTGTAGCTTGCCAGTTCAAATTTGGCTCGGGTCTGTATTGACAGAAATTCATTATCATCTGATGGTTGTTTGGGAGTCTGTGTGAAAGGAACTGATGGTATTCACATTCAAAAAAACAACAACAAAAAACAAAACCTGTCACAATTACATTCTTTTTGGCAGCTTCTGTGAGCATGAGGATGAACTTCCCTCTGACATCTTAAAGCAGCCTTTCCAGATAAGGCTTCAGGCGAATTGGCAGGATGATGTGAAATTTGCAGACACTGTCCAAGTTTTATCTATCCTTTGTCTAATCAAGGGAACCTAAGCCTGTAAATGATGAGAAACAAAAGTGGCTTCTATGTGGCCTCTGTCTTTTGCTCTTTCAGGTGCCCAATATGCAATTGCTGCCCTCTGATTACCAGAGAATGCCAAGCATCTCCAGCAGCTGAAAAGAGATAATTTGGATGAGCCACTCTAGCTTTAAAAATATTCATCTGAGAGATTTGCCCTTGGTCAAATGTAAGTCTGCCAGACAGTCAGAAATATAATGGAGGCATTTTTGTCCCTTAGTCTCGTCTGCAGTTTGGCAAAATTAACTGCTAAATGCCAACAAACTGCCAAAATCTTGTAGCAAAGGTAGACACCAAATCTCTCAGCAGAGCATTTTCTGAGCGTGGTGATATTTAACTTAATTGGGAAAGTGCAGTATGTCAATATGAACTTTTCCCACCCCCCTATCTGTCTCGTTCCGAGGCAGTCATACAATTTCATTTTAGCAATACAGAAACCTTCAACCACCAAAGGATGTGCCAGCCAAAAAACATCACTGCCAACAATTATATGCTAGATGTGTGTGGGCAATAACATATGCACTTAAAAGGACTGAAAAAGAAGGTATGCATGGTTCTTAGCATTTAATCTTATCTTGAGTTTCAGTGTCTCCCTAAAATTAGAATTAATTTCAAACAGCAAAAAGTCTCTGGAAACAGAACATATAGGAGCCCTGTGATGAGACAGGAGATTTTCATACCACAGTTTTCTTACTTTCACAAGGGAAAGCATAAGCAGAACTGTCTTCATTACTCTTTTAAATAATTAATTCTTTCAGTATGTTTCAGCATTGATTATCTGACCACTTAGAGTAGACTACCTTATGGTATTTTTTAAATTTCTACTTGAAATCTCTAATAACCCAAGCATATGTTGATACCCACGTAGGTACAAGAAGTAGGATTTTAGTGGTGACTGGAGTGTGACATGACTCATCTCCAACATATAAAAAAGTAGGCAAGATGTATTATAAAGGCAGACTTAATGCAAAAAACAAAAAATAGCAAGTGTGCAGGATACTTCTGATCATGAATAGAAAAGAAAGCGAGGAGATTCAAAAGGTCCTTGATCTGCTGGGGCATTTTCTATTGCATTTCTAAATATATTTCACTGTTGATCCAGCATTAGCTGGATTCCCTTCTGTCTGTTGAAAGTCAAACTCAGGCCAATTCATATTTTTGGTCATTCAAGATCTAGCTAAAATGTATTTTTAATACCTCCCACTTCAGCCTTAAACGATTAGACAGTCATCCTATAAATTAGTACTGGGGCCAGGATAGGAGGAATGAAATAACATAGGCCCGGTTTTTATTTTATGCAATTAAAAAGGCTTATTATCTACACCTGTACACCTCTTAGTGTGGCTTTTTTGGATCAGGTGACTGACTCATTTTATGGAACTGTTAATACTGTACACAATGAAGAAGGTGGACTGATAGTTTGGAATTACTCATACAGAGAATGTAAATTTGTCCATGTGTGACTTGTGTTTCTCTTCTGAGTACTCAAAAAGTCATTCTCTGGGCTGAGCTGGGGTATACTACATATTTATTAAAGCTAAAGGATACTCTGTAGAGTACTGTGTATGTTTTTTACCATCTATTTTCATAAAAGGTGACTACCCTTGGCACAGGTACAGAGAAGGTCAGGGAAGGAAAGAGCAATCCTACAGAAGAGCTTTTTTGTTTATTCCAGTAAAGTGAAGTCAGAAAAAGGGTAAAACCCTAGTAATATAATTTAGGATTGATATCCAAGAGGAAAAGTTGGCATTAAACTAAAACCACGTGGGTAACACTGTCAATAAATTAATTTAGACTGGAAATTAGAAGATTTCTGAATACTGGAGGAGAGAGGTTTTGAAACAGCTGTCCAATAAGAGGAGAAATAATTCTACCTCATATTTTGAGACAGTTACGAAATGACATAAATAATGTGTCACCTTTAGTCATTAGAAAATGAGTCAAAAGCTATTTCTAGTCTAGCCCCAAGACAGGAGAAACAGAAGTTCTTACTCCTGAGTTCTTACCCCTATGTTCTGGATGAACAGCTTAATCAACAGGTGGATTTTTTTTTTTTCTTGTATGGGTCTTTCACAGTAGAATAAGAATTATCCAGGAAAAATGTTTGAGATCTTGTCACAAGAAAGGTTTCTGACAGCCTCAGTTGTTCTGTGGGCAGAGACAGCATTTGCTATCTTGTTCTGGCTGTGCCTGTGCTTGAGTTCCCCAACTGCAGAGCTTGGGAGCAGGTTTCCTTCAGGAGCATCACGGATTCTGGCACCTGAGCATCAGGAGCCCTGCAGGAACTATTGGCCACTTGTTTGTTGTTGTGTGAGAGGTGTAGGCATGGCCATTCTGTCTGTATTTCCTTCTCCCTCTGGTATTGCAATCAAACATAGATATGCTGTAAAAATAACACACTATTTGCCTGGGTTTAGCTCTGGTTTTAATGCCAGAGTAATTTTTAGCTACAAGCATAGTACAGAATCCAAATTAATAATCAGCGTTCAAATGCTATGTAATTATCTATCTATGTTCAAAGGTTTAGCTTGTGCTGTCAATGGTTTTACATTTTTAAATGTGATAGTTTTTGTGCTCAGTTATTTCTGCTTCTCCAGTTTGTTTTTGCTTTTGAATGCTGCTAGTATATACAAAATGGAGATTTTACATTTTAAATTTATTTTTATTCTACAGTTGGTTCATGCTTTCAAAAGTAAAGTTTACCTTTCTAACTTATAGAACTATGGCAGAGATTAATACACTAACTTCATATAGTGCTTATTATCACAGCAATAATTAAAGCCAAATTATATTCAGGTTGTGTCTATGTATTGTGGTTTGAGAGAATCACTATGCCAAAGACTACAAATTATGCAATTTGTTCTGTTACTAGTAAAACTGCAGCTCAAATATACTCTCTCTGCATTTGACTTTTAATCCTAGTCTATTAAGAGGTTTGTTAGCCTCATGCCTGAGTAACACTGAGCATCAGTCACATAACTGAGAGTTATTGATAAACGTCTAAACCTGTAAATAAAGTGTGCCTGCTGTTCTACTCTGCTGGCTTTGATTGCAGATGCAGCATTTCCCCAGATGTTTCACACAGTCACAAGCTCACCAGTATTCTTTTGTGGTGAACAAACCATAAATGTCTGAAAATAGCTCTAGCAAAATGTCAGTGCTATCACAGTCACAGTATTCATCAGAAAACTAGTGTTTACATGTGTGACACTTTATGCAAAACTCATTTTAAATGATGGATCTGATCAGTGATCCTTTTATTACCTCAGTCTTCATCATCAGGGTTGCATGTGGTGCTTAACTGGAAAACAGTAAGTTCTGGTTTGCTTCACCTGGTTCCTGACCAACACAAGCCCTGCTGCAAGTGCTGATGATATGGACATCTCTCAGCCCTCTCGTCCCTGGAAAACAGAGCTCTGCCAGCTGAGTAGAGCAGGGTTTGCCCAGTGCTCAGCCCTGTGAGGGGAGAGGGGAGCGATGGCAGGCTGTGCTGAAGGTTTTTTCCCCTCCTGGGACCTTGCCCAGGTGACACATCCCCAGCTGCAAGTGGAGAGCCCTGGGCCTCCCTCTGGCTCTGTGGCTTCCTCTGCTGCCAAAGGTGAGCTGTTGTCTCAGCGCCAGTGCAGATGGCTGAAGGACCAGCTTAGCTGTCTGTGGTTTGTGCATTTGGTTGTACATTCTAGCTTGAAGAAGTTCTGTAATTCTTGTATTGGAATGTAATTAGCCAAAAATATTGAAATTCATTTTGTTTAGTTTATACTGGCCACAAGGTCACGGACAGCAAGACAGCCAGGTTAGCTAAGTTGATTCTTCCCAGCTGTGGCCAAATGTGTTAGAATTTTGTAGTTAAACAAATCTGAGTAGAGTGAAAGGGAAGATCATTCCTACACTTCCATTCCATGGGGACCCTTTAGTCCTTTGTCCTGCTGGTTTCTATTTTGAAAATAAATTGGAAAAATCTTTTAGAGGAAAGACTTTAGAATATAAAGCCTTTGGGACTTTCCAGTTTGAGAGAGAAGCGTATCTTTATTTGCCTTTAAATGATAAAGTTTATTTTTTTGTGTTTAAGTATTTATAACAACTGAGACTGGGGTTTACAGTATGCAGTGAGGAATTCCATTTTCCAGAACACCCTATTACTTTTTAATTGCTTTATGTTTTTAAAAAGGGAGAATATAAAGTGCTTAATCATTCAGATTAATGAAACAATCTATGTAGAACGGGCGACTACTTTTTATGAAGTTTGGTTTATATGCTATATATCTGAATAGCAGCTGTACATCCCATGGCCAACCTTTTATTCTGAAAATTGAAGAGGAAAATAAAGTCTGTTTTATCTAAAGAAATTACCTATACTTGCCCTGAATCTTTACAATGGCGCTTTCCTCCTTGTGTGTTAATGTTTCTGAATTCTTCAGTATCAAAACCACTTTTTCATTGACTGTATTTTTTTTGTATTAATCTGGCAGTCCCAAAGCAATTCATTAACTTTAATTAAATTTTTATATTACTTAAAAAGTGACTTTTGGAAAATGTTGTTGGGGGAATACAGGAACCAAGAGGTCATTTCACAAGATTATTACTACCCTGAAGTGCTGCTGAGACTTAGCTGTTGGTTCCTCTACCTTTGGTTTAAATTTAACAGATGAAAAGAACTAATTTGAAATGTCAGAAATCAAAATATGTCACTAGAGCTAGCAGAGTTCAGAAATACAATAATATATTTGCAATCTCAAAGAGCAGTGCAGTGATTTAATTTTTAAAGAAGTATTATACTGAAATACCCCAAACAATTAAGATTTTCCAGGACCAGTACCTGGAGTTGCTTTGCTTATAAACAGATGTGTAAATATGTTTGGCCAGTGGGCAATTGTTGATAAAAATAAGCCCCAAAATATTGGAAATTTTGGGGCTTAGGTGAATAGGTGAATTGTGGGTTCAATTGATTTCCTCATATAATAGTGGTGTATAATGACTGGAAAGAAAAAAAAAATTGGAGAGGTTGCATAGAATGAACAGCATTCTGGATACAGAGTACTTCGGCTTTTTTTGTTGGTCTGGCTCAGACTCCTTTCCTCTGTTGTTTCTCCAGCAGTGAAGCTGGAATCACAGCTCCAGTTTCTCTCTAAAGCCAGTGTCTGTGCAGTCTGTATAATCACAGAGTATTGCTCATGACTCATCAGTGTTTTAATGCAAAGGTGATTATTGATGAGATCTTGGTGCTCTTGGCTAGTAAATTCCTTAAAGCTTGCATGTTTGCACATTCCCATCTTCGTGACTAGACCCCAAAAATATTTTTGCTGGCAGCTTAAGCCAGGCTCTGATTTAAGATTGCACTGGTGCTACGTGTGTGGGGTTAAATTTAAAACCATATCTCTGATGGATGATACACAGGAAAACCAAATCAATGTCAGTATGAATGTTGATTTAACTCACCGAGTCACCTGATATCCACCCTGGACTCCAGAGCAAATTGATGGGCATTGCCTTTCTGAGCTGATAAATAATTTTGTGACCATTTTAATGCAGATTTCCCATTTTTAAAGGGGGGGATGCCCACCTGTATTGCTTTGTTTTTTTCTGCAATGAGAAAGTGAAGTGTGCCAGGAGGCATTAAGGTGTGGGGTTGTCCCTCAGTCTGATGATTGGCATCTGTTTAGCTCCTTGTCCTTGCTGAACTTGGGTTTTTGGTGGCAGTCACTGTTAACTCCCAGATATGGTGCATCTCCCTGCTGCTGTGCAGTGTCTGACACGGCTGTGTGGACCAGGGGCTGCTCACCCCTCACCTAAAACCCACTGCACTCCTCATCAGTGCTTTTCACGCAGAGCATCCTGAACGTATCCAAACCTCAACCCGCAGGTCGCGAATGAGAGGGCTCCCTCCAAGTCCTCATTTTGTTAATGTTTGTCCTTTATGAAATAAATAAATAAATAAATAAAGAATACCGCCTTGATTAGCATTCAGTTCCAAAGGGAGCCGGGCCCCGAGCAGAACGGGAACAGAGTGATTCAGCCGGCACAGAGCGAGCGCGGCGTGGGGAGGCTTTCGCAGCGCCTGCCTGCAGTAGGGAGAGGAGCCTCGCTGCAGAGAGAACAGATGCATTTCACAGTCGCCCGCCAAAGGGAGTATATTATGCTCCCTTTTTAAACTTTCCCAAACACACACCATCTGTTTCACACTAGATACTTACAGGGTTTGATCAAATTAGAAGTCATACTGAAAGGAAAAACTAAGGTTAGCATGGACAGCTTTCTTAAAGCTACAGAAGTCGCAGTTCCGTTCCATTACAGCCTGAGGGTTAACCTCTGCGAGCTGGATGAAACATTGCTGCTTAGTGGCACTGCCCATTGCATTTGTTCACTTACCTAGTCTCAATCAGAGTAATACTTGCAAGAGCAAAATTGAGAAAATATCCTATAAAATGACAGCAGGAGAAAACAAGAATGGTGGACATGGAGTGGCTGATAAAATTGAGTTAAAAGTACTGAAACAGATGTTGGCTGTTTCAGAATAGCTACCATTAGCTATGCCTGACTGCAGAAACAACCTCTGCAAACACTGGAGTTCACAAAAATCTTCTGGCACAGGATGGAAGGAGCTAGTTCCTAAATCTGGGCTGGGGAAATCACTCAGTACCTGCAGTAATTGTATGACAGTGATACAAATGAAACTGAGTCAAGTGGAGGAACCAACATGTTGTGATAGGATGAGAATAGTTTTAGTGGTCAGAAAGGAAGGTTAAAAAAAAAAAAAGAATGAAGGCTTATAGATCTCACAGGCTTTGTCCCTGTTTCAGTTCTGAGGCTGTGATTTGCAAAGGTATTTAGTTCTTGTTTCAGCATGGCAAAATGTGGTTTGCATAGCTAAGGCACTGAGGCTCCAGGAAAATCCATCACATCTGAACATAAAGTTTAGGCTATTTGAGGTGTGTCTTTACTGCAATTTTTATACAAAACCTGCTGTGATGCCATAGACAGAGGATAAACCAGGTGGGCACTGCTAAGCTGGGGGAGCCCTGCCCAGATCCTGGGCCTCAGCTGCTGGTAGTGAAATGTTGTACAGGTCATCTCCTTGTCCTGAGACAAAACAGTGGGACACCTGAGATATGAATGTGAAGAAATCCTTATCAGAAACTTTGGTTTAGCTGTGTCAAAATTGTTGTAGTTAAATCTGAGACATAGTCACAAAGAACATATGTCACAAATTATCTTGTTTTGTTAAGCGTTGTTTGGCTTATTTGAGACAATTCTAAAATAGAACTATAGACATATAAAACACTTCTAAAATAATGCCAGAACACCATGGAAAAGGCTGCGTTGAAGACATTTTAAGACATTTTGCAGCCTGAAGAAGAGGAGGAATTTTTTTTTTTAAACATCCAAGATCCAGTTATTTCAAAGATGTTTATCTTGCTTCAAAGTAAAATCTTGTTATGTTGGTACTGTATTAACTGCCAGATGTGGATAATTATTTAAGCCAAACATCCAAACTCTGTAAAGTTCATTCATAACTTCTCATCACAACCATTAATTTAATGTCTATTTTAGTAAGAGGAGCCAAAGGTGTGCTTTTAAGTCATAAATATTTGTAAAGGCCCCTTCGGCACGAGTAGGACAGATTTGGTGGGCAAATTTGAAATAATATTTTGATTTGTTACTCTGTAACAATATTACCTACTTCTTTCTATTTCCTCCAAAAAATAGACAGGCACAAGACATCTTACTAGTTTGGGTTTTTCTTTTAATTATATATGTAGAACTTGACATAAAACTGACAGATACAAAGAAGATTGTTCTCCTCTTTACTACCCTTCTGAAACCAGGAGGCATTGCAATTTCCCATGTGACATCTTGATTACATTCCTTTGGAAGATAGCATTTTTCTAAAAATTAATTTGCTTTTTAAAGATCATTTCACAAGCCTACACTGACATTCCACATGAGCGGAATGTGATAGTGCCAAACCAGATAATCTATACCACAAAGTCTTGACAATATCTGCTCAGAGGACTTCCAAAGCACAGAGCTGCGGGGGTTACTCGTGGCCTGTGGGCTAAGGGAATTTAGACCAGCAATGTTGCCAGGATACTCTTTGCTGATTAGGAATTAATTTCAGATCCTCGCTCCCATGATAAATTTTGTACACTTCCACATAGGTATGATCTAGAATATATAAATACTGCAGTGACACCGTGGAAAAAGGGATTGGCGAAAGCACCGCGCACATCTGTCAAATTTTTATCTTTACCTTGAATTATTTTTGAATTAACCTTTCTTTTAATCTACAAGCTTCTTGCTTGAGGCAAAACAGTCTTTACTTCACAAAACCATCTGCCTGGTTTCAAGACTTTCATGTCAATGGACAGACCTAGAATAAGGCACACCATGTAGCGGTAGGCAATTTGACAGGAGCTTTGACAAATTGGAGATAAATTACATGAACATAAAGAACATACCATTGAGTGCTGAGTGATATTCTAATTATATTTTTGTGCTTTATGAGTGAGAGACAGCTAAAACTGAAGGCAAAGTCACCAGTCCCACTAGTTGGGAGGTGCATTGAGAGCATTGCATGCTTCATCAGACAATCTGGAAGTTTCAGTTTAAGGCTTTCAGAAAAAGAAACAGACATTTATCAAGGTAAAACTTTGTCTTCAATTTTTGCATATCACAAACCAAGGAAATGAGTTGAGAGTAAAGTAGGTTCTCTATCAGGCAGTGGCATCTGCATAACAAATAGTCTACTCCCATTGTTGATAGTGTTACCACTTTTTTAATACCATTAAAACTAAATTCAGCTAGCTTGTGCAGCAGTGAAACCCAACTTTAAATCTAGTGCAAGAAAATATCAATTATTCTAACATTTTTTCATAGAATCGTGGAGTATCCTGAGTTGGAAAGGACCCACAAGGATCACTGAAGTCCATCTCCTGGCCCTGCACATGTCAGCCCCAAGAACCCCACCACGTGTCTGAGAGAGTTGTCCAAACACTGAATGTCTTGGGAGGGTGTGCCCTAGAGTTTTTGAAGGTTAGGGAAGAAAACACAATATTTGCAATGTTTATGGATTTTTATCAGAGATAAATAGCAGACAACTCCTCCTACTCTTTTTCCAGAGCAAGTGTGGCATTAGCGACATCAAACCCAGTGTGAGATGTCCTGGTAGTGCTTGGGAATTCAGTGGGACATCAGAAACAACTGGTAATGGACAGGAGGTGTCTGAACTGAAAAATAGAGGTTGCAGTACAACTGTAAACAGAACATATTTATAATATTCACATCATGTCTCCTTTCCAGCTGGGCAAGTTTCTGTTATATTTGTACTGCACCTTGCACAGTGAGGCCTTAGTCTGTAATAGGAGCTTCTAAGCACACATAAATAACAGTGTTTCTGTTGCTCACTGAGCAAATTTAACTAAGAATGCTTTCTTCAGAAATGCAATATGGGGTGAACAGACCATGAAAACTGTCACTGGGCTTTTTTTCTATAATCTATCAGGTTTTATGTGCTGTTCCTGTAGTACTGGGTTTAGCTGTAACGTCTCACAGGGGCACTTTTCAAAGATACACCCTGTTTTTATTTGCAATTAGAGCTGTTATCACTCTCCTTAAATAATACATTTCATAATTTAAAGCAGACAGGGAAAGCTACACAAACATGAACTTAAGTGTATCTCTACAACACTCCTGCAAGGAAGTTCAAAATTATGATATTGTTGTTACTTTCATTGCTAAATCAATGTACCAAATACAGTAATCAAATTTTAGACAGGGGTTGCTAAAGGAGTTTTCACTGAAAATTGCTTGCAGTGTTTGGCATTATGAGTTTGTTTATTATCTAGTAAGCAGTTGGCAAACATTAAAGATACACCTATTTTTACGATGTCTTCCAAGTAGAACATTTCTACCAGATCTTTAAATTTCACAAGCCACTGCTATTAATTTATTAGAAAAGATAATGATGGAGTAAAATGAAAAGAAAATGAAGACTCACTTCTACATATACCTGCAGTCAACATGGTATACAGGTCCTTTTCCAAAGGTTTCTAGGGACAAGGAGGATTCTTTCACTGTTTTCACAGAGATTTTGATTTTATCCACTGAGAAAAGTTAGAAACTCTGTGTTTAGAAATATTGCAAGGTCCTGCAAGGGATCAAAGGAGAAAAGAATTAGTTGGAATCCTATCTTGTCTCCTTGACACAATGAGGACCTTTAAAAAAATCATTACATTCAAGTGCCAAAAACTTCTGAGAAAGTGCAAATCTGGATGTAAATTGGTTGAAGTGCTTCTCACCTATCTTGTTGACAATTCCAGGTATGACCTTCACTTAGAGAGGAGAGAATACAAATAGCAGAATTATTAAAACATAAATAAAATATCAAAGTCTAGACTCTTCATCTGTTCTCAAGTGTCTCATCTTTGTTTTAAAGAATTTACATTTATTTAAATATATATTTTGTAATGTATTGATTCAGGGTCAAATTTTGTAATGCTTACCTGAACCTCATTTCCATGCTCAATGTTTAGCAATGTTAAGCAGGATGTTTTTATTTATTTAATTATTTACTTAAAAAAATATTTGGTGTTTGGCTTGGAACTTTTTTCCTAGGATTGTATGAAATATATTGAACTGGTCAGTGTTCCCTTAAGGCAATGTTTCAAATACTATTTTAGAAAGTATCCATAGCAGCAGGCAGACCACACATATTTCAGTTCACATAATTTATTGGTTTCCTTCCTTAGTAATTGCCCCTTGGATCTTACAGCTTCAGTGTAAAATCCTAAGGCCCTCTGATGGAGGTCACTCAGTGATTTCCACAGACTCCAGCTGAGATAGCTTAAGCTATGTGTACCTATTTTGCAAACAAATTATATACTGCTCAGTGCATATTTATCTGAACTCACAGAAATGGATCAATTAATAGAATAAGACTTCCCAGAATTCCCTTTTCTAAGAAAAATGTATCCTGACTTGTTGAGACATTCCTGGATTCTCAGCAATCAAAGCAGTTTAATCAGGCAAATGAGCAAAACTCTCGAGAGCAGGACAAAAGGAGTTGAAACAGAATTTGGGCAAAATTCATACTGAAATCAGTGAACTTTATTTTAGTAGCTGCTAAGTAACAACGGTGTGGGAAAAGGAGCCTAGAAGCCAATTCCATATGTGACAGAAAAATTTGTGTTTAATTATCATATTCAAATTTTGCATTGATATCAAATCTAGATTGCAGTGTATGGGAGTGGTAAACACCTGTTTAAGCTTTTTTAAATTACTTCCCTTTCACTCTTTTAGTGATCATAGTGTTCTTATTTGCTGTGGCAGCAGCATTGCCATGCAGATCTGCCTTTTGCTGCTGTGGGTTGTAGTGAGGAGTGAGTCTCTTTCCACTGCCCTTCATCCTGATCCAGAGCTGGGAGCTGCTGTGGCCCTTCATCAGGCAAACCTGGCATCTGCTGGCCCCAGATGCCCGTCACTGGGAGGATTTTTTTCTCAAGGTAACATATGGACTTTAGCATCCCTGTGTGCTTTACTTGCTCCTTTCTGTGTCTCTCTACTTCTCCACAAGGAGCTGAGATAGTACTAATGTTATTTTCTCAGTGACTTGTTGTCCTGTTTTGTCTTGTTTTATGTGTACTGGTCCAAGCTTTATTTATGAATATATGGAGAGTTCTTTAGTAGTTGGAAATGTTCTAGCAAAAATGTACAGGATCTTCATAGTAAACCACACCTGGTAAAGCATGTTACTCCTCTCTTACAGCATCCTGGGATATTGAATATGGCAAAATAGAGCACTTCTCTTTGGCATAGCATCAGTTTATGCTGGGTATAGAATGTGCCCTGGAGAAAGCAGATACGAGCAACAGCTGAGAATAGCTAGGTGGGCATACAGGCAAGGCATATCATAAAGAACTGATGTAAAGGCTGCCCTACTGATCTAAGAACAGCCTACCTAATATGCTGCTACATTTGTGGAGTCATAGTAGAAGAGCAGGGGACATATGTGGAAAGGTATCATTGATTTCTACTGAAATACGTTAGAGGGAAATTTTTCTGGGATTATTTGTTTGTTGGAAAGTTTTGCTGAGTGCAGATTAATTCCTTTGGAACTGCCATCACTGCCACTACAGTGCTGTATTTTAACAATTCTCACTTTTGTTACAGCTGTGAACCTTTCATAGTTTCTTTGTCCTTAGGATGTCAGACATGAAAGGGAGGCAGTGTCATGCTGTTCATGAATTCTAGGTGCCTTGATCCTTGATCACTTTGTTAAATCATTAGAGGGAGGTCCCTCTGAGAATTATCAAAAGTCTCTGAAGAGTCACTTATGAAAATGAATGTACCTCTCACATAACATATATCACTTCCAATCCTGTCTGGAGTCTGGCTTCTCTCTGAAATGTTTCTGAATGTTAATCAGTAATCAGGGCACAGATTGGCACATGATGCTGGGCTTTGAAGCTATTCCTATCGTATGATTTGTCACATCCTTAGTAGTACTTTGCATGATTTACATACATATCCTATTAGACTTTCTTGCTTTTAAGGACTGTAGATTTCAGCAAAATACTTGACAGCACCCAACTGTTGGACATTCTTGAGAGTTTCACATTAGCCAAGTACAAGGTGCCACTTGACAGCTCCAATTGACTAGAGGATTGAGAAGTGGGTTATATTGCTCATCTCTGTTGTAGCATCACTGCTGGATAGCTTTTCCAAATGTCAGGGCATATCTGTGCTTCCCAGGCTGGATGCTGTGAGATTGCACCCCAGCTATCCTTCCCATTTGCTTGACAGGAGACATCCCAACATTATTTGCTGTGGAGAGTTCAGCACAGCTGCTCTCCTAGGGTGGGCAACTAGTTTTATTATAATGTAAATTTTCTTCTCTCAGAGAAAGGGTGTAAATCACAGGAATGGTTTATTGTTAGTTGATGTTTCTGTGTAAGCACTGCTTGGCAATAACTAAAACATACCTGTGCTATCAAAACTGTTTTCAGCAAAACCCAAAATATAGCTCCATACTGGCTGCTATGAAAAAACCTATTCTGTCACAGCCAAAAGCAGCACAGTATATTTAAAACTCCTTAAGGAAATGTTTAAATACCTTTAAAATTAGAAAAATCCCTTTCTCTGATCTAGTTATCATCGTTCATCCAGGGCAGAATCTCTGCGGGTGATTTTCCTTTTTTTGGTTTGGTTGGGATTTAGGTTTTTTGGGCTTTTTTAGGGGTTTGTTGCTTTTTTGCTGTTGTTGGGATTTTTTTGGTTGGTTGGTTGGGGTTTTGTGTATGTGTGTTTTTTTTCTTTGGGGGGGGTGGTTTTCTGAGATTTTTTGTTGTTGTTTTGGTTTTTGTGGGTTTTTGTTTGTTTGGGTTTGGGGGTTTTTTTTGGTTTTTTTTTGGGGGGTTTTTTTGGTGGGTTTTTTATGGCTTTGAACTGACAGATGGTAGGTTTAGACTGGATAGTAGGAAGAAATTCTTCAGAGGGCAGGCTCTGAGCAACCTGGTTTAGTGTAAGGTGTCACTGCCCATGGCAGGGGATTTGGTGATGACCTTCAAGGTCTTTTCCAACATAAATCATTCTATGATGTAGNGGTGATGACCTTCAAGGTCTTTTTCCAACATAAATCATTCTATGATGTAAGAAATAAGCTGCAATTCAGACATAATTAAGGAAGGAAAAAAATTCTTGTCCTATTTTCAGCAGTATATTTTTGAAATTTCAATTCTAATTTTCACATTTGTTTTAGACTTTTATACCCATCTTTAATCACTACAAGTGAAGGAACAGTTGAGACTACCAGCTGTAGATTAGTGTTTGTGATGATTTTAACATAACTGAGAAATCAAATTAGTTTTTAGCAAAGTCTAAATTTTAGCAGTTTTTCATTATGTTTACAGCAACTATTTACTCTCACTTCCTGTGTGTATGTATGCATAGGGTTTCAAAATATTTCTAGGAGAGAAACTGAACTTTTTGTTATTAATATGACTGCCTGGAGGAAATTAAAAATATCTTTATGAAGTCCTGGGGAAAACATAAAGTGTTGATTAGATAGTGTTTGATTATTTTTAAGGTTGGGATGGTGGGGGGAGGAGTCAAAATGTGAAAATTATTTTGAATTAATTACTGTATCTGTTTTAGTATCAATCATGTGTCACTTGTTTTTGCCTACTGTTAAAACATCTGGGGAATTTCTTAACATTTTAAATCAGATGTTATTGTGGTCTGCATTTACTGACCACTAAACAGATCAGACCTAGCA
>VYZP01062189.1:0-71133 GCA_013400635.1 Hypocryptadius cinnamomeus
ACTTTAATGGAATGGTGAATGGTGAATATATTCTCTAAGTTTTGAATCATGTTATAGTAAAATGTTAATGATCATTGTAAAAAAGAGAAAAAAAAATCCTTGTAGTCTCTGCCAAATACTAGGGTATTTTACACAGAATTACAAAAAAATCATGCAAAACTTATGATTGCCTCTTTGTTTGCTGATATCTGTTGCTCTGGAACTATAGCACTTATCATGTCCATTCTCCTGTAAAGGTGTGGGTCTTTCTTTTCTGGAGTGGTCTATAACAAATATATATATCTATAGAGAGATATTGGGAATATGGATGTTCCTTTTCCTGAACCTTTTCATCAGTCTGTAACAAAATTGTTTAAACCAGTGGAAATAATTGGGACTTAAATATATCTGCTGTTTCCACGGTGTGTGTCTCTTGGTACTGAGAGGCCTATGCCTTCCAGAGTCCAACTGTGGCCCTTCATATTCAGTTACACAAACTAGAATGAGGAAGGTGAGAAAATGTCCATCCTCACGCAGACAACTGGTAGCTGCACGATTTCCCACATGAACTGCTCTTATCCTCCAGATATAATGCTTCTCCTCAGCTCCCAGTCAAAGGCAAATGAATATAGTTTCTGGAGTCAGTTCTGTCCTTCCAGTGTCTCGTAGAGAAACAGGGGAAGAGAAGGTTGTGGACAGTTTGAAGAGTCTTCTGAAGGGAATACAGATGGTTAAGGGTAAAAGCAGTATACACCACTTGTCAATCAAGGCACTAGAAAAATCTAAACAGTTTGGAACCCAATTTCATCATATCTTGAGACAATCAAAATGAAGAGATATTATCTCAGAGTCATTTTGATGAAGGCCTTATTTTCCCTGTTAATTGGAAAATCATTTTTATATTTTGTTACTTTTGCAAACAGATAATATGACAGGTTTGGATCTCACATACCAAATCAGTACAATATGTCTTTATTATACAGAGCATGAATTGACTGGAAATCAACATTTACTAAAATACAGTGTTCTCTCCAATATAATGTTTTCTGTCATTTCTGTCATTTATATAAATAGGAACATGTAAAACACTTCAGTTAAAATAATTCCTGGCATAATGTGTGATATCAGGACTGGGGCATATTAAGTGACTGAAAAACAAGTAAAATGTAGATGAACAAGAAGAAGCTTACATAATGCCTATCCTACATGTAATAAGCATGTTTAGCACATGACATAGAAAAGCATTCTAATATTTAGTGACTAAGGGATTCACCATAATCCATGTGTGTAATGGACGGAACATAACACACTTGTCAGGCAACCAGACAGAAAAACCGTGCAATATTTAGCTCTTGAACTAGCCTTTGTACAGCACTTTTCCATTCTAAAAATGAAATGCTTCTCTTTCATGGAAACAGCTACAAAATTTGTCTTGATCCACACATGGGTTTTACAGCAGTAAAACTGCTTCAATTGGAGGTATTATATTGTATAGTTGCACTTACCCTAAACAGTTCTTTGATAAGCTCTTGTCAATACCATAACAAGCTACCCTTCATCCCAGAAATAAATAAACAAAATGCCTTTGTAAACGCTGTTCTGCCAGTACAAAAGTATTCCCATAATACTAGACTGTGACTTGAACTCGTGGCTGCTAGTGGGTGGTAGGCCATTGTGCAGCCTGAATCTATAGGCAAGACCTGATGCTGAGCCTGTGGGAAAGAAGTGTGTTGTACAAAGACCAGTGCTAATTTCATGATTAATGTCTGCAAGTGATTTGGTTGATAGGTAATTTTCATCAAAGACTTGAAGCTACATTTATCGTAGTGCTCCAAGATATCTTAACACAGCATGTCAATTTTCACATTTTCTCTCTTTAGGCTATTTAGATGCATTCCCTGTGTTACTCACTCATTCCACACGAGTCAAGTTTGACCATTTTTTCTTCTGTGGAGGTAGACTCAAGTTCTGCTCACAGAGGTTTTGAAGATTAAAAATCTGTATATAATAAAGCCTGACTATTTTAGTTCACTGTAAACAGTTTCACTTTTGAATAGAGCAGCCCAGAGGCCTCTTCCCTAATCCATGAAGACAGTTCAGTGACAGTTCTGACCCTTGTGGTGTTATACACACAGAAAGGTGCCTGTCTTTACCTTCTGAAGAGCTACTCTGAGGGAATAGGTGTAGTCCCTGAAAGCATTTTGTTCATCTTCACTCCAAGCTCTTGTATAGAGTATCCAAAATGGATGATGGTTTTAGGGGAGAATTATAAAAACTGCTGTACAGGGGAGGGCAGTTGCTGTTAACTTATCCAGAGGAAAATAACCCCACAAAACCAAAAAGACCAAAGAACAAAAACATTTAAATAGATGGGCAAGTCTTAAAGAAATCTATACATGAAAATGTTGATCTATTGCAATTACCTATGCTACATTAGTTGTAGGACTGATTAGTTACTTGCAGTGAACATTTACACATCTATGAAGTACAGGAGAAGTGTCTGAGGGCAGGATCAAGTGTACGCTGCTTCTGCCATAGAACTTCACATTGCTGGTACACGCACAGAAGCCATTGTTGTCATTAATACATGGCTATAAAAAGACTAATGACCTGTTAATGTCTGGGAGTTTAGCACCTTGGTTTCTGAGTCAAAGAATTAGGACCCAAGAACTCCTGATTTTCAGCTTTTCTGGTTCTCCACTTACTGCCTTGTGGAATGACAGCTGTGTTCTCTGCCTTGTCTCCTGTTGCTGGAAAAGGGGATGTTTTTCTTCCTACCTCACAGGGATGTTGTGAGGAATAAGAAGCTAAGGTCTGTGCAAGAGGTTATTTGTTTCTCTCCAACTTGGGGATCACTCTTGATCTAGAGTGTGGAAGAGTACTTGAAGACTGTCATATGTGCTGTACATTTGAGTTCTGTGTCTTATTTGTGTCAGTGTTAATGCAAGAGAGCAAAAGTGCATGGTGCTGAAAATTGGGGATAAAAGGAGAACAGGCTCTCTCCATATACAGCAATGATGCTGTAGCAACAGGAGACAAGATATGTATGTCACACATGAATTTTTGTATCTTGAGGACGAAAGATTGTGTTAAAATATTGGTATTGTTATGAAAATGTCATGAGTTCGCACAAGATAATTGCAACAAGCTCTGAATCCACTTTTAAAATTAATTTGTTAAGCAAAATAAAAATTGAAGCACTCCTAAGTATTTCCCTCTCTGTGGGCACAAGTGTGATTCAGAGGTAAAGTATACTCTGAGCAGTAGTTGCAATAGTTGGCATTGCAGGGATTAAGGTTTATAGGGACTGAAATCATTCCCTGCTTGACAGCACTTCACAAACAAGGACAGCTGATAGTCTTTGTCCTGAAGAAGATGATGATTCTACTATATTATCACATTGGACTTCACTTTATATTTTATTGATTTTTTTGTCCCTGAAAAAAGAAAAAAACATAGAAAACATAGCTGTGCAGTAAACTCTGCAAACTAAACATCAAAGTCTTTCCTTTGTATTTGCAAAACAATCAATAAAGTAAAGGTTTAAAATCACAGGTTTTGTTTATTAATTTGTCTGTTACTATTTTTTGTGATGTTCTGTTCTGCTTTTGCAAGAAGTAAAAGTTTAGCTTGTCTTCACACCAGCATATCACACATCAGCACATGGCAAAACCTCACAGTCTTGTCTGAATGTGGATGGGTTTGATAAACAGAAATAATGAAGCTCAAAAATCAGTTAACAGCTGGATTCTACATGTTCTCTCTTCTCACTGGTGTCTCTGTTGGGTCAATCTCAAACATAATTATCACATTCATTTTCGAAATGACTTGTTTTTCAATCAAGTTAAATAATGGACTGCATATGTAGTCCTTAGAGAAGAGATTTTTTACCTTTTGATTAAAACTGCTGTAGAACTGATCACATTTGAGATGTTAATCATGGATGTTAGCGTGTGGCTGCACTCTGAAAATTGTACTAGATGACACATGAAGACAAATTCCATTAACCACCTACTGAATGATAAAGTAGATGATTGCAAAGGGATGAAAATGGCTGTGTGTAGGGGGGTCATCCTTCCATACCCATCATAAGGTCATGCATAATGTGTCATAGAATTGTTTTCAGTATCATCAGAAAGCAGGTTGATAAATGTGAAGAAAAATGTTTAGAGTCATTAAAAAAAAACCTGATGTTTTTCTCTGAAGTGAAACTCTTCAGTAATTTATATGTGTGGTCAAAATCCAACATCCCTGTGAAGGGGGCGACAAGGTAAGTGCCAAACCCCCGCAGATAATACAGCAATCTTGCAGCTCTGAAATCCACTCATACAAATGTGGAAGGCTGTATTTTCCTCTGACAAGAGGAGAAAGTTAGTTACAGGCATATCTGAGAAGTTTTGTGGTGCCTTGTATGTCTTCTGTTTTGCCTATTGTGCTGGTTTGGGTTTGGGTAGAGTTAATTTTGTTTACAGTAGCTGGTATGGGGCTGTGTTTTGCATTTGTGCTGAACACAGAGTTGGTAACTCAGGGATGTCTCCCTTATCCTGAGCAGTGCTTGCTCAGAGTCACGGCCTTTTCTGCTCCTCATTCTACCCCACCACTGAGGAGGCTGGGGATCACAGGAGTTGGGAGGGGACTTGGCCGAGACATAATTTCTTTGCTGTACAGCAGAACCCCTCTTCTGCACATAGCCATCTGCTTATGGAGACCAGGGATCTTAACATACCCATTCCATAGTGTGTTTGGCAGCTTTAAATGAAAGAATATCAGAGAACAACAGGATGGGGAAGGAATTAATTTTCTGAATGTATTTACATAACATCAGGTTTTGAGGCTCCAGCAAATATAAAAGTAAATATTGTGTTTGTGTTACGAAAACTTGCTGTGTCTGGTTCACATGTTTATGTACACATTTAGAAGAAGTAAGGGCATGGGAGAAATCCTTGCCTTCAAGGTGATTGTGTTCTCCATCTGCCTCCCATGATACTTTCTACTGATTGTATTTTATTGGTGTAATGGCTTGCAGAAGCAAGCAGAACATGACTTATTTGTGGGAGCAGTAGAGTCTAAAACTAGAACTTTCATTTCCATGTTCTTAAAACTGTCCCCTGAGCATGTAATCCAGAGAAAAACTGTTTAATTTGTGTAAATCTTGGATAGATTATTGGACTGCAGCTGCTGTAGTGCTTTTGGGCATTTCCTCTGGGGCTGTTGCACAGGTGAGAAATGCTGTCCTTGGTGCAGTGCAGATCATCATGCTTCTCTCAAACCTGTGCCTGTATGAGGTTCACAAGCCAGTGTCCACCGACATGGCTGCTAAAGGGTCTCACCTTGTATGTTGGTTTGTGCTGTTTTCAACATCGAATTGGCACAGCCCCAGCTCCTTTGAAAAATTGTGACATTTCTTTCCCTGTATTAACTCAGCAGGGAGAGTTTTTGCAAAGGTTCAGCTCCTGACCCTGACCAGTAGGATCAAAAGTACATCTTTCTTGTCCCAGGAAAACACCTAACCAGCCATGCTGCTCAGGGAGCTGGGTGAGAGAGCTGCTCCAGGGAATAATGTCCTGTTTAGCACAAAGGATGGCAGAAGCCACAAGGCTGTGAATAACGTCAAGAAGGAGTAGGAGATGTTCATGTGGAGTGCATTCGCCCAGCAGTGGCAAGACTTGAACTGTCCTTCAGAGGATGGCTCATCTCTTAATAACATGGGCTTTCAAATGTGTAAGCAACTCACTTCCCCTCCTTTCTGTCTGTCCCATGAGTGGGCACCTACCTGCAAAGTGTTTCAGGGCAAGCAACAAAACTAGGAAGTCTCTTAAAGTACTGGCAGGTCAAGCAATATACTGCTATGGTCCCTCAGCAGAGTACACAGAGGGATTTTCCCTTTTCAGATTGGTTTGTCTCAATGAATCAAATTTGTTTGTAGATGCCCATGCTAATTACTTTTATTATTTGAATAAATTCCGAAATATTCCCTTTGGTTTTCTAGCTGGAAACTACGTACTCCCTTTTCTACACAGGTAGAAGAGGGAACTGAAAACTTCTCTAAATGCAGGGAAAACCTGTTTCAAGAAGAGCAAAAACTTCAGCCAGGAGGAAAATTAGTTTGCAGAAACTGAATAAAAACAACATGAAAAGCAAACTTATATGTTACCACCCAAAAAGCAAGGACAAGCCACAGAAGCAACACATTCATGCCACTTAAGAAAGTATAGTTAATGTAATACGAATTCAATCTCAGCTGTTTAAGTAATGAATGAATAAAGACTATGAATTGGATCTGATGCCTATATCCTGGAAAATCACATTTCCCCCACCCGTTTTAAAAATTTGGCTGTATGAGCAATTAACACTATCACTCAGATTTGTCCAAAAAACAAGGCAAGCTATGTGATGCTGTAGCAGGCAAGGCTGTCATGTCCAATAATATCCCTAAAAATACAAACTTTAATCAGTCACTCTGGCTTGCCACTCATTTAATGTTGTTTAATTCCATCTTGCATTTGTTCCCATAAAACCCATCACCCATGCTTTCCTCTTTCTGGCACCCTACTAATCCTAAACAAGTAGCTCCCTCTGCTCAAGAAAGACTGCTCAAATTTCATCAGTTTTCCTGCTTGCCTGGACTTGTTCTTAGCGGGAGGAGAGGAGGTAGTAGTGTGTGTGCCCGTGTTCTGCTGAGCCATGCCAGCAGGGGAACGGAGACCAGAATAGCAGAGCAGACATCATGGGCAGAGATGGTGCTGGGGAATGGTGTTAGAGAGCCACTGCTGAGCATCAGCACCCCCGGTGTTCTAAACTGCCACTGGCACATCTCCTGTCAGAAAAAAACACAGATGCATGGTATGTTCTTCTCTCTGTTTTTAATTTTATTTCAACTTAGAGATCACATGGCTGCTCTGTTTGAAAAATTAAAATAATGAACTCCAATGAAGAGGATGAATCTGAGCGAAGAGCCAGGGGCTTGGCCACCCGAGTCCTGGGCATTTTCCTGACTGCAGTGCCCACTGGGGCAAGAAGGAAGACATCAGGCTTGAACGTGGCTCTTCTCAGATCATAGAGTCCTGTGGGCTGTGCTTATACAGTGGTGGGGGACAGGGCTGAGAAAGGCTCAGGACTTCTTTGAAACAGAAGGCAGGAGCTGAGATCTAGGACTGAAATGGCACAAACCCATTTTTCTGTCCTGAATGGCGGAACCACTGCTGGAACTCCCAGTTCCACCAGGGAATGCTTCTCATTGTAGTGCTAATACTTCTTCAGGATTACAGGCTGGTATCGCTGCTGTATTGATGATTAACAACATTTTCAGATTCCTGTCTTCTCCAGGCAACCTTTGGCCTGGAAAAGGGGAAAAATAAAAATAAAAGCCAACTGCATAAATCTACTGGCTATAAAACTGAAGGATGGTGAAATTATTCTGCAACAGCCTATCCATATTCTCATTAGAGCAATTCAGCATTTTTAGGACATGTTAACTGCTGCAGCAAAAAGAAGAAGCTGCAGATCGATATAAAATAAACCACAGCTTCACAAAAGCCAATTTATAATTTCCAAAGTACTTTTCTTCCATTGTGCAGGAAAGTCATCACTGGTACACCAGTGGGACAAAGTTACAGAGAAAGCCTCAGACCACTTGGATGTGGAACTGCAAAACTCATCTAGTCTGAAAAAAACATTGCCATATTGTAATGACAAAAACCTGGAGGTAACATGTCACAGAGAAACTGGAAAAGAGGTATGATCACTGATAACTTCACTTCAAAGTGGAGAGGTCATGGCTGGTAATTAATTATCCAAATCGCCCCTGAGTATATCTCTTCCAAACAAGCTATCTGATGTATTGCAAAACAATCGCTCTGGGAAAGCAACATGAGAACTTTGCAACACATTATTTTCACAGTGGAGCTGAAAGAGGTAGAGACCAGGGAGCAGCACCACAACATCATGGCACTGCTGGTCCTGGGGCAGCAAACCCACCCACCAAGGTCATGATTCCTGGCTCTTGATTTGGATGGGATCCTCTTTGGGGTGATCTCTACAAGTGCATGTGTTGTTTAAACATATTTCAAATTTAATCAGATTTAAGTGTGCACTTGTGGGCCTCCAGGAGCACCTTGAGGAGCATGAGCTTAGAGGTGAAGGTCAGAGGAAGTCAGACAAAAGGCATTGTAACCTGAGAGGGCTTTTTGGCTCCAGCAGGGCGTGGCCAGGAAGGACCCACCAGCAGATGGAGAATCCGCGGTGTGTGCAGGACACACTGCTTTCCCAGGGAAGGTGGGAGGGGAAAGCTGGGAAGTGCTGTGCAAAGCAGGTCTCTCCATGCTGCCCATTCCCATCTCCGAGTCTGGTCGAGGCCGTGCAGAGCCATGTGACATGGGCAGATCCTTCAGCCTGCTTTGCAGAGATTTCACGTCTCTTCCCAGAGATGCTGAGTGCTGAGCCCTGGCTTACATGGACACATCTGAAGGCTTTCTGTATACACAATAGCACTTCTGACATAACAAATTTTGTCAGTACCTGACAGTTTTACCCCAAAGGGAGCCGAGTTCTTAGTACAAGACAATATCCACAGCACGATGCTTTAGCTGAAGCAGGTGCATGGGGAAAGTGTGGGGAAATGGAGGTTGCCCAGAGCAATTTTATCCACTTAAACATGAACTACTCAATGTGTATTAATTTAGCGAGTTGTGGCCTAAGGATCCCAGGATTACTGATCCCACAGTGTGGGCTTTCATCTTTGAGTACACAGTAAATATTTAAAGTACTTGGCTTTCAAGTATTAGGAAGGGTTGCACTAAAATCTAGAAATAATATAATAATAATATAATCTGAAATAATCTAATAATAACAATATATATACAACTAGATTTAATGTAACAGGTTCTGTAAAAATCTAGTAAATTAAGAAGGTAGGAAGAGAACGGCTTTCCTGTGAATTTCTTGCCACTCATCACTCCAAATTTTGTATTTTCACACAGTGCTTCACAGTTTAAGGGAACTTTGTCAAATCAAACCCAGCAGGAGACATTCATCTTCATAATTACTGGGGCCAGAGAAGGGGAAGCAAGCTCTAATTTTACCACCACTATCCGCAGGTGAAGCCTTCAGTAATAAAAATGAATATAGCTGGAGTCCCACTAGTTACACAGAATCTTTAAGGTGGGAAATGAAAAAAGATAGGTGGATTTGCTTAATAAATCAGCACTGCCATCCCTGCTGGGGAATGTGGTTACGTGTGTCACAGCAGGAGGAGGTCAGCGTCCTGCGCTCAGGCTCTGTGCAATTACCCGGGCAGTGGTGGGCGTGCAGCTGGAAATGGTGCACTCAGCACATCCTCATCCACAGAAAGATAATACCAAATGCACTGAAATTACAGGAGGAAAGGTCAATCCTTAACTGGTTTCTGGCACTAAACTGCAGAGGGCTGCAGAGAAGGAAAGCTGCTATGTTCTCTTAGATGAGTTAAGCTGGTGGTCTAGCAGGAGCATTAATTCTCCCCAAAGCATGATTTTCTGGGGTGGTGTGAGCCCCAGGGTTTGATTGCTGCCTCAGCTGTGAGGCTCTTGGTGGCAGAGTGCCAGCCAGCCCCCACTAGCACCTGCTGCCAGCTTTGTTGCTGTTACTAATTTTTAAGACATCACAAAACATTAAAGGTCCTTAAGCATGACATGGAGCTGTGGTTGAGATATTGTTCAAAGAAGAGAGTTCTTATTGCTATTTAAATATTCACAGTAAGATTGCAGAGGTATTTGCTAACCTTAGTAAACAAAAAATCCCTGCAGCTAAGAACCATCTCCAGAAAGCACAGGCAGGGTTTTCTCTCCCACGTTGTTCCTCTACTGCTTCTCTTTCCCCTCAGTCATGTACAAACACAGTATTTCTTCACCCTTTTCTTTGTGTGGGGAAAAAAACATTAAATATTTTTCTTACAACAAGAGTTTTTTAAATACCTCTTCTTCCACATGATCCTAACAGGATCTTCAGCATGTGCACATCTGTGCATGTAAGATAAAGGGGAAAAAGATGGTAGGCAAACATGCTACAGTGATATTAAGTGGCATGGGACTAGAAATACCACAGGATCATTTAAGGACAATTTAAAATCTCTTTGGCCAAGTCACCATCTTGTTGCCTGTCCTGGAAAAGCCACTGTGCATCTTATTAAAAGCTGTAGTGCCTGAAAATCCTGTGGCCACTTAAAATGAGGGAAGTGTGAGACAGCAAGTAGGTGGAAGTTCAGCTTGCAGAATCGGAGAGCTTTTTAGATCACTGTAGAGCATGAAGTTTACCAATTTGTATTTTGGACAGTGTTAGAACTGACAAAGCTTATGAAGTGCTGGCAGGGCAAGATCTGACCTCAGTAGTGGAGACGTATTACTTCCCATGGATTATTCTTGGACAAGTGGAAACAAATATCTCTGATTACAAAATGGGGAATGTGTGTGATGCCAGTGCCAGGGTACTGACGTGAGCCTGAGGCCACTGCTGCGCTTGGTGCAGCTGAGCCTCCAGGCAAGGATCTGCTGGGGGCCAGGGCTTTGGATAAGGGTGCTCTGTGTGTTCCCAGTTTGGACTATAGCTTTTTCTCAGGCCCTGGAATAGTCCCCAGAGGATCTTGGTACAATGAAAGACAAAGGAAAAGATAAGACTATTTAGAAGAACCAGCTCGTTTTAAAATTAACAAGTTTTGGAGAGGAGCAGTTGCTATTCTCCCAAGCCCAGGAGAATAATTTGTTCCTTGTCTATGCCCATGGCTGGGAAAAGTCTTGTAAAACTTGTTTTAAACAGAAACTTTTGGCCAATAGTGGTAGCTTACCTCTTACCAGAAAAGTTATTATTTTTCCTGCCATCTGACAGCATCATTAGAAGCTCATCCTTTTCCTTAACCTTCACGTTAGCTGTTACTCAGTATAAAGCAGGTTTGACCATCTGTATGCTCCCCCTATTAAATGCCCTTTTCATACTTAATTATACAGTGACTCTCCCAGGGTGGGAAGTCTGGCAAATAATGGTGTATTCCAATGCAAATATTCTTTTGGTGAGGGTGAACCTGCTCCAAGAGAGCAGGCACAAGGGACAGTGCAACCTCCACTCATGCCCTTACAATGGGGTTGTTTTCTCTGACGTTTGTGGCTAAAGGGACTTACAGGATGCTGTTGTTCAAAGCAGTTTCCCAGGTTGCTCACCGTGGAAGTCCTCAAGCAGCCCTAGAAAAAGATGAGGATATAACATGACTATTTATTGGGATCTATCATGCTGTGTAGAGTACTGTGGGGCCAGGGGGAAGTGCTGCATGGAACACGGGGAGAGGCGCGTGTTCCTGAATTATCAGCAGGGCAGGTTTCCTGCTCTGTCACAAGATAACATGAGGGAAAAGTGCTTTAATCTGGCAAACAAGACTGCTCTCAGCAGGAGATGCAAAAAAATAATGATTTTTTCTTTTTATCAAAGCTGAGGGCTTTGCTGCTGAAGCTGTGTTTTCTGGTTTTGGGTGCCCACCCACCTCAGCATGCCAGGGGCCCCTCCACCCTGGCATCTCATGCCACTCCAGCCAACACTTCAGCAAAATAAATGTTCCCGCTCAGGGAGACTGCAACACTGGCAAAAGCCTGGGAATGAGAACTGAAGGCAAACAAATGGGATTTCAAACCATTTTTTTTCCCTCTAAGTAAGGGTCACTGGAGTGGCTGAGCACCCTCCTACCAGCTTTCAGAGCAGCTGGTTCAGGACCCTCCTCAACCACCCTCAGCACGACTTCACCCCTGTTCACTTCCGCCATCATGCCACAATGGTGCTGGTTTCAGATTTTTCTTTTGGCAGCCTTTCATGAAATTATATTATTTATAGTCCTGTGTCCATTCACATCATCATTACTCTCTAACAATAAACTTAATAATGCCTTTGCAAGCCTTTGTTATTTGCTGAATGCTGTGGGGTGCTGTGTTTCGGAGCTATCATGCACTTTACAGAGCCTATGATTTGTCTCTCGGGTATGTTATCTTGCTATTAGCTGTAAATAGGGATCTAGATAATGTTTTACATCTGTACCATTAAGAAGCAACAAATTAGACTCTTCCCTAGCCTCTTCTGCTAGCTCACTAATCTTTGTTAACTTCAGGAAAAACGGGGGGAAAAAATATCACTGTTTGTAAAGATACTGAGAAAACTCCACAATTTATATGCTTGAGACCATAACAATTGAGATTTTTTAACTAGATCTGGTTGAAATTCAATACTCCTTTTCCTAGGAAAGCCACAGATTGTTGCTATTTGTTTTCACAGTAAAATGAAAAGGAAGCCCAAAGCGTGAAATTTCCTTTACAAAATGAGATAAATATTAATTTCAAATCCACTATTTAGAACATTTTTTTTCAATTAAATGCAAAATAAAACAGTTCAGAATAAAAAATCCACTTAAAAAAGAAAAATATAAAAATATTCCTTCTTAGTGCAACAGAAGCATTTATTTTCAATGTATTTGCAAAATAAAATAAGCAGCTTCTAGATGTTCTCTGGAGTGTTGTTTTCAAGGCTGACCAGACAGCAGCTTTCAAGATGCAGATGCAGATAACTGAGCAAAAAATGCTGAAGTTGTCCATCCCCAGTGCTGGCAAGGTTTTGAGCTACTCCTACAAGGTAGGGGAACAAACGCTTTTCAAAAGTTTCTTTCCACATCAACAAAGATCCAGTCTTTTGGGTTTTTGAAAGTAATGATTCAGTAGCTGAGGTTTTGGAGGTTAAAGAGCAGCTTAGTTTTTGGACCAAGGGTCTTTCCAGAGACAGCCTGTACTGGACAGTGGAGGAGATGGTAGGACAGACAAACTGCTTGGGTCCCTGATGGCCCCTTGCCCTCCTGCCTGCTTTGTCTGGACTCTCCTTCAAGGATGCATCCCACTCAGTACAACATTTCCAAAAGTGATGTGTTCAGAGGTTTGAGGTCTTGGCTGAACACTCTGAAACCCTTTAAACACCTCGGATAATGTTTAGACACCCAAAGGGGTCAACACCACATCATTGCCTGGACACCAGGAAACACCCCCACAGGCAGGATTTTGCCTTTTTCTTATACACTTGATATGTCATCTTGAGTTTTTCCTTCCTGGGAGCACTGTCAGCAGCTGACACTAATGGAATAGAGCTTGGGGAACTCACTGCCAACCCAACTGCATGAGGAGACCATTGGACTGCACAAGTGCTGGTTTTGTCACCAAACTCATGCTTTTCCACCTCTTAACATATTAACCAGCCTCACGAGCCAGCCTCTCTGCTTACAGAGTGATTTGTTTTGTTGGAAACCATCACCAGGATGGAGAGTGGACCTGCCCACAGCTGAGCAGACAATGATGCCTGTGAATACCTCATTTGTGGGTGGTGTTTGGAGCAAAAGGAAACCTTTTTATCACAGGATCAGTGAAGTAATATCAGCAGGGCTGTGATTGCCTGATGAAGCTTAGGGCACTTTTACAAGATCAAAGTAGCACAGCTTAAGACTTGGGGAAGCATGGAGTTTGGAAGGGAAGTAGGTGCTGATGGGCACCACAGGATGTAAAACTGCAAAACACTGTTCTCCTGTTTACTCATGTGAAGGTATATGGGTTATCAGCACCTCACAGTGGTAGGCACTGCCCTGCAGCAATGCATGTTAGAGACAGAGCACAAAAAATGTCGTCTGGTGATGTGTAGGATGGCATCCACTGTAACAATGACTGATGGAAGCAAATCAAAGTTTTATGGAATATTCATGGCTTTCTTAGCTGCTCCCTTTCTACCTTGAAGTGATCTCCTGATGCACAGGGCTAATTTTGCAGCATTGGTTTCCCTCCTTACCAGTTCTCACTCCTGACTTTCACCTGCTCTTCTCTCTCTGACTCCACATCCTGGCCCCAGGGTACAACATCCCAGGCACCTGGTGAATGTAACTGGCTGCTTCTCTCTCAATACTTGCTAAGGGAGACTCACCCCCTCTTCTTTAAATTCTCTATCTTCATTTATCTCTGGGGTGATGGGTGATTTTTGCTCCTTGATTTTCAGTTCATAAAAGCCAGCAGTTGGAAGAGTTATCTGTGATTTCACTCCCTTCATGTGCTCAGAAATATTTCTGCGAGAAGCTAACGTTGTAGTGTTACATATCTGCAGCAACAAGAAAAAGAAATGTCTCTTATTTTTCTTCACAGAAAAATGGACTCATAAAGATCTACAAGGAGAGTTACTGCACAGTAAGAGCCTTGTGGAACCAGGTTTGCAAATGTGGAAACTGAAACCATAAGTTTTAGATCCTAGAGGAACTCAAGCCCAGCTCTGGATGTCAACCTGTAATTGCTGGATGTGTAAGAGCAGGAGGGACTGGGAAAATGCTTCCTTTATTTTAATACATCCAAATAGCCTTCTTCAAAGGGATGCCATAGAACATCCCTGAGGAAAACAGGAGAGGTATGTTAATAACTTGAGGGCCAGGTACCAGGCATTGTCCTGGTATATTCAGATTAAGAGACATCAATTCTTTCTGTCCCTTGTCTCTTTGTGTGTTGATCCCTGCCACTTTTACTCTTCATCCCACCTGGTAATGAATTGAAACATCCCTGGAACATCAGGGGAGCAAGTAAAACCACAGCAAAGTTTAAGGCATCAGCTGGAGGCTGAACTGGGATCTAATAGGGGTGCTGGGCTTGCCTCAGCCTCAGTGGCCTGTGAAGAGAGAGGCAAACTGTCCCAGATTTTACTGCTTCCCACCAGCCCCTACCCCCCAGTCCCTGGAAGGGACTGCTTGGCAAGCTAAAACAGCAGAAGCTGCCCCAGGGAAACTGGTATTTCCAGGTCTTGCAGGAGTCCCTTGCAGAAGACATCTGCTGTCCTCTGTGTCAGGCAGAAAAAGGATCTTCTTTGAACTTAGACCTAAACCTCATCGACTTTATTATTCAAATCAGGAGTTGCATACTCCTGCACATCCAGGAGTGATGAAACAGCAAGGAGATGGTGCTGTTCCCTGGTGTACTCCTAAAGGGGCTCACAGGTGCACCAGGCAGTTAGACAGTGTTATTAGTGAAATAAATGAACCCTGAAGGGGATTTCAAGCAGACCAGCTGTAAAACATGAGGGTAGTGATGACACTGAGTGGGTGCAGTAGGGCTGATTTGGAATGGCCCCAGGGGAGGTGAAAGATGAATGGGTCAAGCCCTGCTGTGCTTCCTGCAAGTATTCCTTCCTCTGCAGGTGAAAAAGCCAAGGAAAGGGAAGCAAAGGCTAACCTAAAGTCACCAGCTGGGGGGTTTGCCTTCACTGCACAGCACACTTTGCCAAGGCCATGCCCAGACTGTGCACTGACATCCAGGCTGCAAACTTCCCAGACTTCACCATCCAAGCAGCTGCTCCCATGGGCTGAGCTGACTGGTAGGAATGGGGCGCAATGGCAGGCACCTGCTGGGAACAGTGTTGGATGCCTTTCCCAGTGTTTGGGAGAATGCTGCTGCAGCAAACTCTGAAATCTCAGCCAGCGGTTCCCCATGGGGCTGCTGTGCGTGGCACCAGGGACAGCAGGGTGCTGTGGGGAAGATTTGTTTCACTGCTGACACAGATTTACTGGGGAGGACAATGAGGCTGCAGCCATCAAGCACACTGCCAGCAATGGCAATGGAATGGAGCAGTGCTTGTGTTCCTGCTAGCCCCTGGGGTGGAAAGACACCCTGCAGTGGAGGTCAGCTGGTTAGCTGGTTCTCCGTGCTTGGTATCATGACAAGTGTTTGCTGGCATTGAAGTCTCATTGTAAGATAATTCACAGGGGCATTAATATTTGGAAAGAGCAAGCTTGAGCAAAAGACAAGGTGTTGTGTGTGTACAGTCTGCAAATAAACCTACAACCAGAATCTCAGCTGGTCAGGATGACGTGCTCAGGCACTGCAGAGCCTGCACAGACAAAGACAGCCTTCCTTTCTTGCTCTGGGGCCTGGCACAGGTGTCAAATGTTGCTGAAAATACCTTCATGCCAGAGGAATTGTGGATTGCTCACAGCAACAGGCACTTTCTAGTTCTTTGTAGTCTTTCATCCATGCCTCTCACAGTTGGACTCAATGATCTTAAAGATCTTTTCCAAGCTAGATGTTTCTCTGATTCACTAGTTTAATGGGAAATATATTTGACTGGACACATCTGAAGTTGGTGGAAACTGACTTTTATAGTTGTGCTAAGCATGAGCTGAGAGAGAGAAACTGCTTTCTACATTGCCACATGTTAGAAAAGCTGAAACTGAAATACTTATGCCCATCAGCTCCTTCCTCATGCCTTGGGCAGCCCAGAGAGGGTGAGCAGTCTCCATCCCTGAGAACATTCACAACTTGAGTGGATGCTGCTCTGAGCAGCCTGCCCTGGGTGACCTGCTTGAGCAGGGGATTTAGACAAGATGACCTCCAGAGATGCCTTTCCAAGTCACACAGCCTGTAATATTACAAATCATGATCTTTTAGAACCTTTTTCACTCTTTCTATTTCTTAAGGTCATTCATATCGCCTTTGAATGAAAATGGAATGGTCTATGGATAGATTCCCCTTTCTTGATGGGCCTCCAGCCAGTGCCAGCTCTGAGGGCAGCTGTAGCACCACTCCCTTGCCACAGTTGCCAAGGACACCAAAAGGCTTCAAACCCCAGGGCCTGAGCAGCAAAATGAAAGATTGGCGAAAAACCTCGAAGTGAGACAGAATAGAAATTAGGTTTAAAAGAAAAAACAAACAAACAAAACCTCCACCAAGATCCCTGCAGTCCCTGCCGCACCCTGCAGTCTGGTCCTTCCTTCCAAGGCTCTGCTCACTCTGTAGTGGCTTTACTGGTTTTCCACAACCTCCCGTGCTCCTGGGTGATGGCCACATCCCCAAATGTGACCTGCCCTCCCCTTCGATGGGATGTGATCATCTTGATAAGAACTTTTCTACTGAGGACAGGACTGTCTGCAGATAAACTCAGCTTTATGGAAGTGGGCAAAACTGCAGCAGTATTCCTGTCTGGCAGGGTGTCTGCCTTTGCACATGGGCTACAGGGAAGCTGTTTCCATTAATCACTTTTCTGTCTCTCACCTACAGCTTGCAGGCATGTTCATGGGCAGCTGCTGCAGGAGGATGCTCATGACAGGAAACCTACGAAAACAGGGGAATGGGGCAAAGGAGATCTGACTTCTGGAGCAGCATTAGCTGCAAAAATCAGGCTATTCTATCTAAGGGCTTATCTGATTTAAGAAGAAAACAAAAATCTTAAGAAAATAGATGCATTAAGGACTAAAATATTGACAGTAGGGAAGACTGACCTTCGGTCCTTCAGAGGAAAGAAATGTAACAATTTGCTCTGTCCTGCTTTAATATTGTTTTAAATCACCTACTTGGAAAATAAGTTAATGTATTTCAATTTCCCCACAGTGTGGGGCACTGCTGGAAAAATTCATTGCTGAAGGAAAAGATGTCATTAATGTGTACAGAGAAAACAGTTTGATTGATTTTTTTTCTAGAGCCTGTTTTAACACATCTAAATTACAGTGTTTTCTGGTAGTTTCTGTCATTTCTTAGATGACGACCACCAACTGACATTTTTAGTCATTGATTTTTTGCCTAAGCTGCCTGCTTATGAAAACCCTGCTTTTAACAGGAACTAGCTCTGAATAACATGGAGCTTTAGCCTGTTTTCTCTAAATAATATATCAAAATTTTTCTTGGCATCATCACATGAGGGAGTTCCTCTGGCGTAGCACCTCTCTTAGATAAATCCCTTTGTGACTGAATAAAAAGGCAGATAATCTTTTTGCTACTCCAGGATGTTTCCTCAGGGATTCAGGAGCCTGCATAAAATTACAAGCTCCTCCAACTGCAAGGTCTTGATTGGTGTTTCGTACAGCTGTTAGGTTCGTTTTCAGCAGGAGTGCAGGTGATGAGAAACATCCTCTGCCACACAGTAAATGGTACATGTGAAACTCTTGCACGTGTTCTTGTGCTGTGTCTGGCAGACTTGAGCTGCTCCTGTTGTGATGAGGTGCTGGGAAGCTGCACAGAGCTGTGATCATGACCTGGGGACCTGGTGGTGTTCAGTGGTTGGAGCTACACATGCTGATGAATCCTGGGTCTGCATTTAAAAATCCTGAGATGGAAAATATAATTCAATGCCAACAGTAAAAATGAGGCAAAAGGAAGAAAGAGTTTGTTCCCTTTCAGAAAACAATTCCTTTTCTTCATTTATTAGCTTATCCCTGACTTGCCATTTGAATTTTTAATGCATTCATTGTGCTGTGTACATTGTTGGAGATTTCTGAAAATGTCAGTGAAATTAGATCATGATTTGAACATAACATAAAGGCTAATTTAATTTAAAGTCATATAATATTAAAACTGAAATCCTGTGTCCAGGTTATATCCTGTCACTACTCATTGCTTATCCTGTCAAGGTTCCTTGGAACCCAAATCCTCATGGTGTGAATGACTTTGGGAAAAGTGTTCTCTGTGCCTCTCTCTCCTCATCTCTTCCTCAAGGACCTGTGTTTTCTTTTCCTTATGCATGATTTATGAGCAAGACAGATATCACATCAGCTGGAAGCAGGATTAATCCAGTGAAAAAAGAGCTGCAGGCATGTATCCCACAACATATAGGCCAAAGAGGCTGAAAGAGTTGGGGGTTTCCAGCCTGGATAAGAAAAGGCTCTGGGGAGACTGTAGAGCACCTTCCAGTATCTGTGGGAGTCATCTACAAGAAAGCTGGAGAGGGACTTTTTACAAGGGCATGTAGTGACAGGACTCAAGGGAATGGCTTTAAACTCAAAGGAGATAAGTTTAGATTAGATACTAGGAAGAAATCGTTCACTGTGAAGTAGATGAGTCATGGAACAGGTTGCCCAGAGGAGCTATGGGTGCTCCATCCCTCTAAATGTCCAAATCATGCTGGATGGGTCTCTGAGAAACCTAGTCAGGTGGAAGGTTCCCTGCCTATGACAAGGGGGTGGAACTAGATAATCTTTAAGGCCCCCTGCCAACCAAACTATTCAGTGAGTGTTTGATGAATGACCAAAGCCTGGTCCTGGCATGTTCTCCTGGGCACCTCTAGTACAAATTGCCTGGGTTGTCCCCTTCCCAGGGACAATGCTGCACATCAACTTGGGCAGCATGCTACAGCGAGCCACCTCCACTTATCTGCACAGCACCCTTCAGCCCCATGTGATGACATTTGCATCTTCATCTATCACTCAATAAATGAAAATACTGCATCTGTTTTGCTGCAACACTTCTCTTCCATTGTCTTGACATTTATATACCATCAAGAGACATTGCATTGGGTCAGGATTTTATTCTTGTGACATTATCTACACTAATTAAAGCTGTCACTACATGGCTGAAGCAGGTAGGAAAGTAATGAAGTTGCTTGAATTTCTGATTCTATTGCAGTTGCAACGAAGGAGGCAGCTGATGCTATGGGGATGGGCACCACATCCCTGCAGTCTGCCTTGAGCCCTGCACAAAGCCTTGGCGTGCAGCAAAGTGCTCCTTCAGAGCAAACCCATGTCCTCAGCTCTGGTTGGCATCAAGGTTGTGTCCAGAAGTTCCAGCACTGGAACAGGCACAATTCCCGAGCACGTATGCATCTCCTTCATAGATCAGCTACTGTAAATCAAAAGAATTATGCTTTCTGGAAAGCTAGGAAAGGCCAGGCTTAAATCATCCTGGGCAATGGGAGAAGCACTTGCTATACAGTTGAATGCAGGCAGTACCCATGAGTACACAGTTTTTTGGGTTTTTTTTTGCTATCTCCCTTTTCTGGAGTGCAGCCTGGGCAGGCAGTGGGGCAGGTAATCAATGAGGTAGCTCTGTGGTGATGCCCTAGGCTCTTATGTGATTCACGTGGCTCAGCTCTTCCTGCAGACAGACTAATTTCATCTGGAGCCAGTTACTCACATCCAGCTTCTGCCAGGAACTTTAAGCTGTGTCCTCTCTTGTAACCTCCCTGAGATGTACCAGGACTGGGCCAAAGGCCCATAAGGCCATCTGGAGGATGTAAACTCTGGTTTGCCATCAAATAGATGTTGTATTCCATTAGCAAGTTTTTGCTCATGGATGAAAATGTAGCAGTTTGGGAAAAACTAACTACAGATGAGGAAGAGAAGTAATTTGCAGCTTTTACGAGCTTTATCAGAGTGCAGGGCAAAGATATTTTTCTTCCTCTATAAAAATGGAAGCAGTTTCTCTAGGAGTTATAGAAGAAACTTTGTCCTGGCTTTGACTGTGATCAGGTGCCCCAGAGGCTGGGGGAGCATGGCCAGGAGAGCTGACCCGACCTGGCCAAAGGGATGCTCCTTACACAGGCCAACATGGCCAGCACACAAACACTGGGAATTGCCTGAAAAGGGGTCAATCAGGTATTGGGGATGGGGTTTGGCATCAGTCAGCAGGTGGTGAGCAATTTATTGTGCATCACTTGTTTTCCTCTTGAGTTTAATCTAATTTTATTATTATTGGTACATTTTGCTCCTTTTCAGTTATCTCAGCTTACAAGTTTTACTTTTGATTCTCCTTCCCATCCCACCAGGGATGGGCTGGGGTGTGGAGGGTAAGCGAGTGGCTGTGTGGTGCTTAGTTGCCAGGTGGGCTTAACCCACCACAGGATTTCACACAGATACATATTATCTATCTGCATATAATAAATTTCTTGGACACATAGAGATGTTCTAAGACTCACCATGACTTGAGCACTGTGAGACAGAGACGGCAGAGGGTTCAGCAGCTGATTAATTCTTCTTGCTGGAGTAGCTTTGTATTAGTGATGTGCCCATCACCTCTGCAGGACTCCAATTTGAACAAGAAGGCAAATGCCTCCAGGGTGCCCTTCCAGGGTGCCTCCTCCCAGGTGTTGGTGACCAGTGCCATGTCCCAGGCATAGCTCCATGTCCAGTTAGTTCAGCCACTGGCTTCTTGGAGGAGACTGCCATTTAAATCAGGAACCTTTTTTTGCTGTTTCTTGGAAATTGAACTTTTCACATATGGGCTAGTGCTTGTTTAATGACAGGCCCCTTCTTCAGGGTGGGGTCAGATTTCCCAGTTAAGTTTTAGCTGCCATACAACTTGTCACATGTCAGAGTAAAAACATAAGTGTCTTAAAATCACACCTCGAATAAAGAAAATAAATTGGGGGTTGTTTTTTATTTCAAAAAAGATTGAAAAGAGACTCAATTGGACATAAAGCCAAGTGGGTCTAACAGTCTGTGTCAGTGGAAAACAAATTCACTAATAACCTATGGAAAAGTGCTCCTTGGCACAGCCAGTACTCTGCCTCTTGCTACAGCTCATGCATGCACTGCCTGTGCTGTGGCTGGAGGTGCCTCCTGAGATCCACGCTGGCTGAGACCAGAAGATGTGCAAAGAGCTGCTCCAGCTGAAGGCTGTCTGGATACTGGACACGTTTCATATTGTGGAGTGTAAAGTGAATTGTCCTTATCTTTAGTAGAAAACTAGTTCATTTCTGTGTCTCATGGGGAAACACATATTTGGGAAATTAATGATTTTTTCCAGCTAAAACCTCTAAGGCACCTTCCCATTTTAATTGTTACAACTGAAGTCCCCTGACTTTGTAGTCTCTCTATTCTCTCTTGTTAGCAGAACTGGTAATTGTATTTTAAAATAATTACAACATTTCCTCTGATGAGCTTAGCTCCTTTAGCCAGGTCGAACAAAGGTCAGGGGAGATATAATATCTCATAATAAATATACTGGCTGGTAAATGCTGAGGAGAGGAAAAAAGCTTTTTGAGCTGAAAGATATTATTAGCTCAGGATCAAATGTGTTGGTTATGGATAAATTTATACTTTCACATGGAGGACAAATTATGGGTATCTGAAGAGGCAAATTGTGAAGAGCTCATTTGGTCACAGAAGTGGAGGGTTTGAGTTTTGTTTTAAGGTGGAGCATCACAGCCCTGTGTGAGGGGCAAACAAGTGAAGGGAGGAAATCTCAGAGAAAAGGGATGAGGTTTGTCCCTCTGCTGACAGAGTTTTTGTACTGTCATTACTCATGTTTGAGCTCTCTGGGGTTCTGGGAAGAACATTTCTCTTTGGCTTTACCCAAGACAGTGACTGGTGAACCAGGGCAGCGGCAACATGCACTGCTGCTTCTGGGGCATTTAAAGGAGTCTCAGCACATGTTTCCTTGTCTTGCTCTGCTTAAACCTCTGTGGTGCTTTAGACAACAGCAGGAAATTGTAACAGCTGCAATAGCACATCAATTTGCAACTACTGGAGAGTCCCTGACGCCCCCAGTCTCTCCTGTTCTCTTCCTATGGGTGAATCTTGGTTTATCATCATAGGCTCTAAGTGTGCTGAGTTTGTGGCCTGAGAATGTCTTGGCAGAACGTGGATGTCCTGGGGTCCCTCTAAATTTGATACTTTCTGCCTGGCACTTGGTCATCATGACAGTCCTCCTGGCCTGGCATTCCTGCCTGAACTGAGTACCACTGTCCATTGCCCTGCCAATACTTCTGAAAAGCAGGAGATGCTACTTTCTAAGGTTTTATTCCAGGCTGAATCTTCACAAGATTATCATCACTGAAATTACCCTCCTGTATCCATCTGCTGTGCACTTTTTTCCAGCCTTCCTTCATGAAACCATGAAGTGGTTTTAAGTGAAGTTTTTTTGTTTAGAAAAAACTTTCTTTTCAAACATGCTAACTCTCTTCAACTGTACCTGTGACAGCTCAAAATATAACATCCACCAAGTGGGAATTTTTTGCAAAAAAGCTTTTTGTTTAACTGTCTCTCTGACGTCCAGCAGTGTGTTGTCTTTCCCTGGAACAGAGATCTGGATTTTAGACCTCTCCTACAGTAAGCCATGGGACCTGCTGGGTCCAGTGTGTGTAGCATTAACTGTGGAAGCTCAGTCCTTGGGAGCAGAAAACTAGTTTTAGCTGTATCCTTCTGTTGTATTATTCAATGGTAGGCAAATGACATTGAATAAACAACAACAACAAAAAATTGGTAATTTTGACAGGATGGTGTACACACTGAAACAATGCTGGATTTTTTGCGAATTAAGGGTTTCTGGGACAATGTGATGCAGCATTGCCTAAGAGTATGGTCTGTTCTAAAAAAAGCATGTTCTTTTTGCTTGTTTCTGCACTAACTGTTTGAACGTCTTCTGAAAACTTCATAATAACCCACTACATACTGAGAGTAAAATCTCTCAACTGGGGTGCAGCACCTACAACTTCTAGGACTATGAAGGAAGGTAAATGAGGCAGCGTGTTCATTTTCCTACTATTCATGCTGCTGCTGTGTATGCTTTGCTTGCTCTTCATGGATAGCAGACACAGCAAAGCTGTGAGACTTCCCATGTGGCATCAGCAGCATGCAACTCTGCTTTTTTCTTCTGTTTTTTGTTTTGTTTTGTTTCATTTTGTTGTTGGATTTGTTTTTGGGTTTTTTTTGGTTTTTTTTTTGTCCATGGTAGGAGGATGAAAAGAAAAGCTTAACTGTGAGAAAAAATATTGCAAAAGCATTGATTCAGTATCTGAATCTCAGGTCAGTCAGCAGGTCTCCAGCTCCTCACTGCCTAGCTCTTTCCTCCTCTGTTGCAGCAGGGTATTCTAGTGATCAGTTTTGGTTAACAGAAAATGAAAGACCAAACTAGTTCATCTGTCAGGGAGATTTCTTTTTGAAATGCCAGCAGGGTCAGGCAGAAAGTGAGAGCAATGGCCCAGCAAGGAGACAAGTCTCTGGGCAATTCCAAAGCCTGGAACTGAATAGACATGTCTGTGTACGTGCAGGCAGGTAGATGTGATGTGTCAGTGGCAGCAGTTGTCCTTTTTTCAGAACAGTACTTCCTACTGACATTTTTATCTTTCGGTAGGGAATTTTTGTTTTTGTTTTTGTTTGAAAAACACAGTATTTACCTTACATTACATTTTTGGTTTTAAGCACTTTACCATGGGTAAGCTAGTAAAATAATCATGGCTAACTTAATAAAGAAATCCAAAAGGTCAATAAATTGTTCATAACTATGGCAAATAATTATCAATAATCACAGATGTCCATAGGACCATCACTAATGGTAGCCATGGGAGCCTGGCCCATTATTTAGGGATCCTTTACAAAGAGTCTGCATAGAAATTGTGACCAAGGATTATTAAAAGCCCATTTCACAACCTGCCACCTCCCTAAATGGGAAGCATGTGGATCTGTAATGTCACAATCTTCTGCAGGGGTACACCATGCTTCCATGTGTGCGTGGGACTCTTGTGTCTTGAAACAGCAGGAGCTGCTGTGTTAAATGAGGTTTTCTGGACACCTTTGTCATCGTCCATAAGCAAAATCAAACCAGACTGAATTGTTAGGAATGTTTTTGTCACTCTTCCCAGTTTGCCGAAATCCTGCACATTTGTTCCCTGCAAGAGGAATAATTGCCTTGTCCTTTGAGGGCAGTCTTTCATTACACAGGAGCTAAGGGATGTATGGCAGTAACCCCTAAGATGTAATTCCCCCTTTTTTACTCAGAACATGCAGCAATCATGCTGGTGATGAGGAACATGATCAGTGCCATCACTCAAACAAAGGCTTCTCTGGACTATCCAGGCAGTGAATGAACCCAATGTTACTTGTTTATTCCTCAAAATAACTCATTGTTCATGGATGTTTAGTCTCTCACACACTAATCATGCATGACTGCATGTACTCTCTGCTGCTTGATGCTTTTAAGCCCTAAAGACCATGGCTGAGCAACAGCTTTCTGCCTTGTTATAAAAACCCAGGTTTTGCTGGTCCCGTTGAACACCCCAGCTCTTTGTGGACACCAATGCAGCAAAATCCATGTAGTGCCCAGTGCTGGGCCAAAGCAGGCTGTGGGGGCAGTGCTATGAGACACCAGCAGACTCTTCCAGTGATGTGTCTGCAAGGATATTTCAAAAAGCCCTTGAGTCTACCGAGTTGGACTGCTTTGTACAAGAAACAGAAGGCTTTTAAATCATTCTTTTCTAATATTAATGACATTAAACAATATTTTCCCATATGATCTGAACATAGATTTTTTTTTTATTTCACCAAATTTAGATTTACACCAAAGAATAAACTTCTGAAGGCACTACATAAAGCAATTCACAGCGTGCCCCTGCAGAGGCTCTAATGCATAGAGTTAACATCTCACTTCCTTGTATGCATTTCTAATCAGAATGGTACAGATTTTGTACAGGCTTCTACAGAACCCCCATCAGTTAGTATCTGAAGGGTTTCCATGGTGCTTCAGACAGGTATGGATCATCCTGTAGCATGTCATCAGAGACAAAAATGTAGTTGCAGAAAAGCATTTTACTTCGTTTAGACTTGAACCTTTTTGAGTTTTGGGTTCTATTAATGGCTACAGTCCTGGTGGCCTTAATAAAAAGCTGTGAAACTGAGGCTGAGTCACATGTGATGATGGGAATGAACCTCTTGCAGAGACAACAAGGGTAAAAGCACCATTCTTTCATGCCACCCAGCATCAGCACCGTGAAAAACAAAGCAAACTTCAGACGGAACTCTGTCTGCCTGCAGACGCGCAAATAGAAATCAAACCTTCCTGAGCTATCAAATACGGTCTCCCACTATCCCTGTCTGTCACTTCTTGTTTTCCTAGTCACATGTCTACCAAGCCCACTTCTGCATGTCATCTTGCCTGTTGTCCAGGCTGAGGGACTTCTCCAGAGATTCTTGTGGCTTACCACTGTCCTCCCATTTCCAGCCTGACACTATTATTGGCAGTTTGCACCTTTTGTTGTAGGGCTAAACACACATCTCCTAGCCTTAAACATTCTTCTTTCTGTTGTTTAGTTTATCCATACCCTATTTCAAGAGAAAAATTCCACTGCTGTTTGCCAATAGTTTCCAATGGCAAAATGTTCCAGGATGTTTCATGCTCTCACAGGGACCAGCCACCCATTTTGATGTATGCTTACTGTAATCCACATTAATTCCACACTAATTTGTACTGTGAAGAAATTGCTTTCATTGTAATCAAAACAAAACAAAATAAAGCAAAACAGTTAAATTCAGATTATGTTTTTGTATTTTGTAATAATATTGTTTAATGTTAGCCCCTGGATGAGGTTAAGGCCATAATCCAACAGATGTGAGCTCCAACCACACTTCTAAGCATGGCTTTGCTCATTTTCTCCCCATCCTCAGGAGTGTTTCATTATCCTTTACAAAGTGGTGTTCCAGGGGAGCCCACTGAGTGCCCAAGCTGGTGGCTTGGGCACTCAGGCAGGCGCTGTGTGCTTACACACTTCTAGGTGAGGTTTCCTAGTGCTATGGGGATCTGGGCAGGCCCTTGGGGTCCACAGGGTCTTTACAGCTGACAGCAGTGACACAAGTGCTGTTGGCCAAATATGGCAGGTGTGCAGAGAATCTGCATCCTGGAGTGGTGACTGGGAAGTTTTAGAGCTCCAGTGATGCAGTGATGCCTTGTGCCATTCCTGGGGTTTGTGGACACCAGGCAACACTTAGTGACCTGGGCACCATCACCCACCCCTTCTGCAAAATGTCAGAGTGCAAGGAGCTCAACCTGTGGCTCCCTGACAGGGAATGGATAATCTCCAGCTGAAAGGCATGAATGCTAGGGCAAGGATTTTTGTTGCACCATAACCATTAGGAGAGGGAATATCACTGAAACAGGATGAGCAAGTGGTTTGATGTTACCTGGAATATTTTTGTAGAAACCATGGAAACAGACTTCCTCAAAATTAACATCAGTTTTGCTGTCTGGGAGTTCATTCTGCACCTGCTTAAGCTGCTACTGGTTGCTAATCCCTTTCCTGTGGTAAGGCTGCCTGAGTAGGTGAAGCAAGCATCTGAGTACTTGTCTGAGTTTGGTGATTCCACCACTATGGCTTCAGAGGAACAGCAATTTTGTCAGTGAAATCTTAATGTATACTATGAGTGTGTGTGTAATTTCCAACCAGAAAATTTTAATTTATTCATGTATGAAAGCTCTCATAGCTTGCTGTTTGTCCTGCATTGTTCTTGTACATGGACAAATCACTCTTCAGTGCTGTGTCAAAAACAATTATTTATGGCCTGGTGAAGGTCTCATTTTTCATTATTCATTCATCATTCATTATTTCATTCTCCTTCATACTAATTACAAACTGGAACTGTTTATTTACTCAAACCACAGGGGCTCAGCAGTATTGCTAGGTACTCTGCATGGCAATGTGAAATGCAAAGAAGAGAGTTGCTCTCTGAGTGGTCTTGTTTTCCCCATGCACAGGCTGCCAGCATTACGGATGCATGGCAGAACGCACACTTCACTTACTCTGCCAACTTGTGTATATTACTGCTATTTAATATTCACTGTGAGGAGGGTATTTTGGAGGACTTCTAGGGATCAGTTTAGTCTCAGAGCTGTTTTATTTGATGAGGTCTGGTTTGTTGTGGTTTTTTTTGATGGGGTTGGTAAATAGCATCTTATCAGAAGGTCTTTCAAGAGCTTCTCTTCTTGTACCCCGGGGCTGTTTTGTACCTTGTGGGCTGTGGCAGAGCATATGCTGCTGCATGGTGCTGCCAGGCAGATGTGGGAGGGGAGCTGGGCAGTGCTGTAACAGCTCCTGTTGTGTCACCCAGCTCACACAGCAGGACCAAGTGCAAGGGGAAGCCACTCGGTAAAGGGCTATGATATTTCCTCACTTTGCTGCAACTTCCGAGGCAGCTGATCTGTTCTGCTAACCTGAGGGTGAATAACAGCAATTGCCATAATATAACACTTTTTCCAGACATTTCTGAACTGTACTATCATAATCAAATGGAAGAATAATTAATAAAAGAAAATAAAATCCAAGCATTGAAGGCCTATAGTTCTTGAGGATTTTTTTATTAACATGAATCACTGAACACTGTTATTAAAATAAAAACCATTGTCCTAGTTGCTGCAAACAGAGCCAATGTTTTATGGTGGAAGTTCTTTTAGCTGCAGCTGCGTAGAGTCTGATGCTTTTTATTGAGTCAGAGGGAGAAAGAATTTGAACAATACATTAGAGCAAAAGGAAAATATCATAGTTTTGTGGCTTGATATGGTGATCCATCTGTAATTCAATATCACTCATATATCAGATGGTAATAAAATCACTGTGAGACAAGGTCCAAATCTGATGGTTATTTTTTTTAAACTGAATGGAAACCTTTTCAGCCTTTTTTAAGGGGCTCTCCCTGCTAAGAGTACAGAAATTGCTTTTACTAGATCCAATTTCACATTACTACAAAAAGTAAATTTCATGCTACATTTCATTTTCAGATGTAGGACATAAAATCATGAGCTACAAAAGAAAGTCGTGTACTGTTCCTATCCTTTGTCTCATAATAAAACAAATAAACAAACAAAAAGCATGGAGAGAAACATAGTTTCCTAAGGAAAAAAGCCCTACCACGTGGGGACGAAATCAGTATCCTGTGTACCTTCCTATACAATATCTTTTGGCTTTATTTATTTAAGGGGCAGTGATTTGCACAGTAAAAGGTGAGGAACATACACCCTGCCTGCCTTGGTTCCTGCCTCTGGTTCTCACTGAATGCATGATCTGTCATTCACTCTCTGGTCAGCTGATTCATCAATATAAATGCTGAAAGACACCTTTAGTTACTTAGTCTGACCCACATGCCACATGCTATAAAGCATCACCCTGACTCGTTGATCTGTGTATAATTTATCTTCCAGAAAAATACCCAGTCTTGATTTAGAGAGGCCAAGTGATGGCTGAACATCAGTGTGTCTTGGTGCTTTGTTCCAGCTGTCAGCATCCTCACTTGCCAGAGTTGGTGTCCTCATCTCTCTAAGGTGGAGAAATCTGCCAACCATTCTTGTTTTACTCTTGGCTGTGGTAGAGATGGCTTGTCTTCACCGATGGTTGTATTTCAGCAGGTAGCAAAGGAAGCCCTTAGGCACCTTCTGGGCTCTATAGTTCTATGAAACCCTACATTGTTTGGTCTACCCCAAAAATACATAGCAATTTAAAAATTATATAATTAATATATTATGCTAAGACAATCTAGCTGTGATCAGAATTTTGCCCCTTATTTTTGGCTGAAAATTAAACCTCAGTAGCAGATCTATCACCTAGTAAAGGACAAATCAGATAGCTGGCCTTTTACTTGAATGTCTTGAGACAGTACTTTGCAAGAAAAACATAATCTGAGAACTTTCAAATAACGCAGACTACCAGAGAGATTAACATGTTGATACACTGAGGAAATACCACAGAACCTGACCATGCCAGATCAAACCCAGCTGCATTTCTTCATGTATTGGTTTTGTACAGCCTTGTTTTGATGGGGAGGGTGGAGGGTGGGGAGGAAGGGAGAAACCGAGAGGTGCTTTCTGTAAGAAGTTGCCAGAAGGTCCCACCATGTCCAGCAGAGCCAACCCATGGTGGTTCCAAAGATGGATGTGCCACTAACAAAGGCTGGGCCAATTAGAAATAATGATATAGTGGTAACACCGCTGAGAATGTATTTAAGAAGGAATCAAATGAAAAATGTTGTGCAGTTTTAATTTCAGCGAGAGCAGGGTGGGGCGAGAAGATGTGAGGAGAACTGCCCTGCAGACACAGGGTCAGTAAAGGAGGAGGGGCAGGAGCTGCTCCAGGCACCAGAGCTGAGATTCCCCTGCAGCCCCTGGCTCAGCCCATGGTGAGGCAGCTGTGGCCCTGCAGCACAGGGAGGTGCACAGGAATGCAGAGATCCACCTGCAGCCCCTGGAGGAGCCCACGCAGAGCAGGTGGGTGCCTGAGAGGAGCCTGTGAGAAATGCATGGAGAGAGGAGCCCTGCTCCCCGGAGAAGCAGCCTGCCCCTGAAGGACTGGACCCCATGGAATAGTGACCCACTGCTGCAGCAGTCTGAGGGGGGGTGTTGCCCATGGGATGGACTCACGCTAGAGAAGTTCATGGGAAGGACCTTGCAGTGCAGCAGGGCAACAACTCCTCTCCCTCAGCAGGGAGAGAAGCCCTGGTCAGATGAACTGACCACAGCCCCCATTCCCTGTCTCCTTGCACTGCTGGGGTAGGAGATAGAGCTGGGAGGGACAGAGGGATGGGGGAACATGGTTTTTAGGGTTTATTTTACTTCTCGTTATCCTGCTCTGATTTTGTTTGTAGAAAATTCACTTCATATCTCTGAATTGAGCCTGTTTGGTGATGGTATTTGATGAATGATCTCTCTTGGTCCTTAATTCATGAACCCTTCATTAAATTTTGTCTCCCCTGTCCAGCTGCAGCGGGGAGTGAGAGAGTGGCTTTGGTGGAGGCGTGGCATCTGCCCAGGTGCCATGGTTTGGCTGGCCAAACACCAGGCACCCATGAAAGCTGCTCACTCACCCTCTCCTGTTACAGCTGGGCAGAGCAAAGTTTAATCAAGGGTTCATGAGTTGAGAGAAGGACTGGGAGAAAACACTCCAAGGGCAAAACAGGCACAATTTAAGAGATATTAAGTGAATTTATTGCTAACAAAATCAGAACAGAACAATGAAAAGTAAAATAAGCCCTTAAAAACCACCTTCTTCTCCCCAGACCCTCCCTCCATCTCACTGACAGGAAGGGGGATTTTGGTCAGTTTGTCACCCAAGCTTTTCTTCCACTTGCAGCCTCCTCCAGGCATCCACCTGCTCCAGCATGGGCACCTCTGGCTGCAGGGGCTCAGGTGCTTCACCATGGTCATCACCATGGCCTGCAGAGGAATCTCAGTTCTGGCACCTGAAGCACCTCTTCCCACTATTTCTCCACTGACTTTGGGGTCTCCATGTTGTTCTCCTCACATGTTCTCACCTCCTCCTCTTCTCTGGCTTCTAGAATTAAAACTGTGCCACAAACTTTGTTTTGATTTCTTCTTAAATACGTTATCACAGAGGCGCAACCACCATTTTAACTGGCCCAACCTTGGCCAGTGGCACATCCATCTTCAGAGCCACTAGGGACTGGCTCTGCCAGACGTGGTGGGAGCTTTTGGCAACTTCTCACAGAAGCCACCTCTGTGGTCCTCCCTCTACCAAAAGCAGGCCATGCAAAACCAACAGCCCACAACAGTTTTTTTGGTGGAGAACGCAGGCAAGCATCAGGATTTTAAGATAAGGATACTAGCTGGGAGAAGTAACATACAGAACAAGTACTGAACAGAGTTATAGAGGAGAATGATAGTGGGGAATTTTTGTTGTTATTGTGGTGAAGGGTCAAGGGATGGGCTTTGTATAAATTGTTCATTTTTGTTCTGTTTTGTGATATTATTTCGTATTTGGTGTGAGGATTTTTTTCCTTTTGTTTAGTTTGATTGTTTTTGTTGTTTTAAGTGAAGCTTATGTGATGAATGTGGATTTTAATGATAATTCTTCAATATGTGACTCAGAGAGACGAGGGGTGGAATGCAATGGTTTTGCATGGGCTGGAGTTGGTAGTAGGCAGAGGTTACAGGGGGTCACCAGGATCACCATTCTGTGGGCACTGGAGGAGTTTGATGCTGATGGGGGGTCCATGGTGGTCTCCAGGGATCCTGGGGTCCCCATTCTTTGGCCACAAGAACTCCAGAAGAAGTTGCTGATAAAGACCTGCAAGTTCTGAGCCTCAGATATCTAAGTCCAAGGGCACTGTGATTTTGGGGCTGTAGTGAAATGTTGGGGTCGTAGTGAAATGGTGGTGGATGGGTGTCATCCTTGTGCTCCTCATCCCATTCCCACCTTTCCTGCAGTCCCTGACAGCTCCATCCACCTTGGCTTTGACTTCATCCAGGCCCCTGATGATGCCCTGGGCCTTTTCCTGTATTTCCAGCTGCTGCATTTTGATCTGCTCCACGCTCTCAAGGCTGCAGCCCAGCAGTCCTCAGCCCCACCAGATCTCAGCAGCTGGAGCAGATCCTTCACGAACTCTTCCGGCTCCTCTGTCGCTGTTGAGACAGTCACAACACACAGAAGAACACCATGCATTTCAGAAGGCTTCTTTCTGTTTATTCTAACAGCATGCTGCCTTTTTATACCTCTTATACCTTTTTATACCTCTCACAAAATTTATACCTTCTCACAAAGTTTATAGCTATTAATTGGGTGCAATAAATCAACATAATGTTCATTGGTGCAGGGCGGTCTCCACCAACATCCAACTGCAAGCCCCCCCATTTATCTTTCCTTCCTCTCTATTTCCATGTCAATGGCCTTGGCAAAACTCCTTTCAGGGGCAAAGGTGACTCTTATCACCCTCTCTTCTTCAGCTAACTCTTTCTGGCTTAAAGATCTACTGTCAGCCCCTTCCACACATCTCCTCCATCCATGGGGAAGCCATTGCCAGTGCTGATCCAGCTGATAGGATGCTGATCCTGGTTCCAACGCTGATCCAGCTGATGGGATGCTGATCCTGGTTCCAGCACTGATACAGCCAATGGGATGTTGGTCCTGGTTCCAGCGCTGATCCAGCCAATGGGATGTTGTTCCTGGTTCCAGCACTGATCCAGCCAATGAGATGTTGTTCCTGGTTCCAGTGCTGATCCAGCTGTGCTGGTCTGGGTGATGGGATGTCCAGGGTCCTGGGGATGCAGAGATCTACCTGCAGGCCTTAGAGGAGACCTGCACCAAGCTGGATACCCAGAGGAGGCTGTGAGCCTGTGGGAGATCCATAGAGAGACAAGCCCAGCTCCCATTTTGGAGCAGCCTGTCCTTGAAGGACTGCACCTATGGAAGAGTGCAGTGCAGCAGTTTGAGGGGTGCTGTTGCCTGTGGGATGGAATCACATTGCAGTAATTTGCAGGGAGCTGTTGCCCATGGGATGGACTTATGTTGGAGAAGTTCATGGGAAGGACCTTGCAGTGCAGCAGGGCAACAACTCCTCTCCCTCAGCAGGGAGAGAAGCCCTGGCTGATGAACTGACCACAGCCCCCATTCCCTGTCTCCTTGCACTGCTGGGGTAGGAGGCAGAGCTGGGAAGGAGGGAATGGGGTGGGGAAGCTGTTTTTAAGGGTTTATTTTACTTCTCATTATCCTGCTCAGATTTTGTTAGTAATAAATTCACTTCATACCTCTATGTTGGGCCTGTTTTTCCTCTGATGGCATTTGGTGAGTGATCTCTCTCAGTCATTATCTCAACCCATGCACCCTTCATTAAATTTTGTCTCCCCTGTCCAGCTGCAGAGGGGAGTGAGTGAGCAGCTTTGGTGGAGGCGTGGCATCTGCCCAGGTTAATCCACTACACTTCAATGGCCCCACAATTCTTCATTGTTTTTTTCATAAATATATTAAAAGCAGGGGGCAAAAAACATCAGAGATCAGCATCCCTGAAGAAAAGTCATTCCAACTCAAAATAAGCACAGCTGATAACTCTTTATGTCTTTCTGTGTTGCCATTGCAACAGGTATATAAATAATTTCTCTCTCAGGCACAACTGTATCAGGCAAATCCAAACTACCCTAACAGCTCTGTGTGGCACACACAGAGTGATTAGTCCGGCCTGACAGTTATGCTGTCAGGGTTCTCTTCTTGTTTCTAAGGCAAAATTATAGTGATTTTTGCCTAGACCTAACAAACTCATGAAATGGCCTTACTGAAGCTTAGACCTGCCCTCTCCCAGCAGAAATGCAGAAGGCTGTTCTTGGTCTGCTGAATCTCTGTCCGCAGCATGGGAGATGAAGAGTACCTACGCCTCTGTGGAATGCTGTGCCTGACCCACCATCTCCCACCCTGTAATATCAAGGTGTGTAATAGACTGTAAGTGAGGACTTGAAAATCTCCATGCACAGAGAGAAAACTTTCTTGATCCTGGTTAGACAGACACTTCTGTTTATGTAGGTCTGTATATTAGTGAGTCACTCAGGCTCTATTTTCCCCACTTTGTTCCCTCCCTCCCACTGTGCATCCTGAGGGATGTGAAGCAAGACATTTATGCCATGCTTCGTTAGAGATGACAGATAGTTTTCCATCCTTTTCTTTTGGCAGAAACCAAAGATCTTGGAAATTCAAAACCTATGGGCAGAGACCAGTCGGTGGAGCTTTTACCTAGACAAGACCTACATAAGCATTAATAGTTTTGTACCAGTGTTAGGAAACACTTAGGGATCCAAATTAATCTTTCTGTATCACCAGTATTTTGAGCAGCTCAAAACAGGCTAGCAAAGTAAGTATACCATTGTGTTCATGTTTTGGTCAGGAAGCTTTCAGGTAGTCCAGAAACTTTCCTTCCATTTTATTTTTCCAGCAAAGAAACAACTCTATTGATCCTTATTTCTGCCATGTCTAGTATAGGTTCCCACAACTCCTTTTTCCTCTGTCTTAATATGAATGCTGTGAGAAGCCTATGATCATATAACATGCAGCTAACTTGTGTCAGAAATGATGACATCCAAGGTGAGAAATTCAATTTCATATCAGAATTCAAAAATCCTCATCTTCATTGACAAACTCACTGCCAGAGTAACCACGGGCTTTCTGCTTGAGGCACTTCTTTATCATCTAGAAAATTCCATGCTCCAGGCAAGATAATGCTTCTGGGACAGGTTCTTGAGAAACACAGGGAATCTGCAGTTGAGATCCCTGTAGAAGAGGGAGGAGTGCACTGAACATGAGCCTTACTGTGAAGTGCATAGCACATTCTTCTTTAAGACCAGGGATTGGTATTAAAACCAATACTGTGGCAGAGGGGTTGGAACGACATAATCTCTATGGCTGCTTCCAATCCAAACCATCCTGTACTTATAACACCTACAAAAAACACCCACCGAAAAACAAAAAACCAAACCAAAACCAAACCAAAACCAAGACACCAAACCTCTTTCTACATATGTTCATACCCTGCAGTAGGCAAGGAAACAGGCCAGGCAAGCAGGAAACAGATCTTGTGATCAAGTTGCTGTCCCTAGGCTTTTCTTGCTCATTTTTTAATTCTTTCTGGATCATGCTATCTCATTTGTAAAATTATGGCTTGAAATATTGCTTTTGTCTTTTATTCACAGGAAATTAAATTATGTCAATGAATGATTGTTAGGGACTGGGATAACATAATGATGGGAAAAATACTACTAGCTTTTGAATCTGCAGTCTACTCAGATAAAATCAAACTTAATGCGTGAATATAAAAGATTGTTTTCTAAAATTACAAATGTTGGGCAAGTAAAAAAATTCAAGATATGTTTAATTAAACCCCTTGAAGCACCTTGGCTGAACATTACCATAGAGTTGTTCATTCTCATAGTTCTATGCTAGATTAGGGAGTAGCAGCTTTCCTATTTTTCTCATTCAGCCTGTCTTTTTCAAGAAGGCATGTTCAATGCTTTGACACTGTTTCTTTCATAAATGACGATTGTTTCTAAAAATGGCACAAGTCCAGAGCATATGTTCCACTTGTGTTTGTCTGAAAGGTTACCACAATGGTGTCCCACTGTGCTGAAAATATGACCAAGCCATTGCTGCCAGTAGCAGTCCATGCCTTGGTTAAACCTCCAGTAATAACTGCAGAGTTGAATAAATCACATGCTAAAGCTACTTGTCACAAAACAAGTCATTAGCTCTAGTTTTAGATGTAATAACACTAGCAATGTATTTCAAGTCTGGGAATATGTTCAGCTCCTTTTATTTTGTCTTGGAAAACCATGGTGCAAGAAATTACTTAGTCTAGCTGAGATTTAACAAAGCAGTTCTATTATATTTTGTGTTGTAGAAAATCATGTTGAAGGAAAAACATATTCAGCAGGAAAGAGGCTGTGCACTTTCCTAATGGTTGTCTCCCTCAGGAAAGAGGCTGTTGACTGCAAGGACTTGCCATTTCACATCTCTCCAGGAACTTTGGAATCATTGTTCTAATTGCTGTTAATTAATGGGAGACGCTCCTCTCTGTGAAAGCAAGTCCTGCTGGCAGCAGGAAAAATTCAGCTAATTCCTTTTTTGCTCTTTCCCTCTTCAAAGTTTTTGTAATTTTGTGAATGACTGCAATTACTATTTTGAAATCAGTAAGCACCAAAGATTTCAGGTTTCATAGACCACTGTTACTAAAAAAAGGACTGTAACAAGTACAGTGGTGTGAAATGAAATCAGTTGTGTTACTACTGGAAAATCTGTTGTGATTATCAAGAAACTAGAATGTCTGGGGACTTTTTTCAATTAATCTGACATACACAACATTTGACATACACGGCATTCATTCCCTTTGCTGTACACACAGCTATTTCCACAGTAGCCAATAAAATGAAGCTGCCCATACACCTGCAGGCTCTGCTCTCATAGGCAGTTTAATTTGCCAATAAGAATAATGCAGTTTCCAGAGGATGAATGACTCAGGACTTACTGGGTCAAGGTGTGCAGAGACAAAATCACACCCTTCTGGTCATTACTCTCTGGATCAGCATGTTCTGATTATCACTGTGTAATTAGTTAATAAGGCCCCTTTCAAAGTGGCAGAGAGCTGCTTTCTCTGAGCACAATGTGCACTGCATCTATCATGGGTGTATTCGTTCTGGTGAATCTGATTCCCATTTAAGAAGATGTATTCTGGGAACGTAATATCTCTATTGTAATGTTTCTGTTGTTTCCAACACATCAAAAATAAAAGATGGTGACAATTATCAATTACTTTAATCTGAAGCAAATTTTTGAGAAGCAACTTATATTGGGCCCAGTGTTTTGGCTTGAGCATAAAAAAGGAGAGGTGAAGGAGGAAACTGATATTTCAGAGTAAGAGATTTGCGTGTGGGGCTTGGAGAAAATGACACATATTCAGAACAATGTGTTTTTACTTTCTGCTCTCCAGAAATTGAGATCTATTTGATTTAGCATCTACTATTAAATTCCTATTTACTATTAAAGGCATTTTTGAAATAATTGCTTTGATGAGTAGATAATCCTGAAAAGCAATTTTCTTGAGTTGTTTTAATATAATGCATATGTTGCACGGCATTTAAGTCTAAGATGCCAGCCCAAGGATCTTGCAACTCCAAGCACCTTAGCATCAGTGCTTTTCTTGTCAGACCATAGAGTAAATGAATGAATAATAGAGTAAATTAACAGAGTAAATGAACAGAATACTCACAAATACTGTATTTATGAACACAATGAGACCCCATTGTGATCAGGTGAAATTATTGTACAAACTTAAATGAATATTCACACATAGGCTGGTGGTGATGGTGGTTGGCTTTGGTTGTTTGTTTTGTTTTACTGGGGTTTTCTTTTGCTCAGCAGTACTTGACCCAGATTAACTGATCCACTTCCCAAATTAGAAAGCAAATCTCACAACTCTGAAAAAGTTTGATGAATCTATGTCCTGTCCAGCCAAAATTGCCTCTATCCATAACTAGTAGCAGCCCAACCTTTTTCGTTATTAAAAGGGTCTTTTACAAGATACCAAGACCAACAATTGTCAGCATGCTGAAAGGGAAATGATTACTTCCTTACTGATATTGCCTGACCAATGGAGCTGTTACAGGTTCATATAAGCAATGAACAAAATATCTCTCTCCTAATACTATCAGATCAACAGTAGTCCATTTTAAATAATAAATCCCTGAAATTAATGGGAACACCTTTATGGCTTTTTATGGAATAACAAAACCTAAAGAAGAGGTTGAGTGGGTAGAGTGAGCCTGGCAAGGGGAGCCTGAGAGAGAGGACTGCTTCTTGCTAGAGAAGGCAGGGCACCTGAGAGCCCCCTTCTGCCTTTGGGCAGGTCACTGAGAAGATGGAGCCACGCTTTCCACAACAGTGCAAGGCAGCAGGATGAGAGAATGTGTGTCTAAGCTGAAACAGGAGGAGTCCACATTATCTACAAAGGGAAACCTTTTTCCCTGTAGGGACAATCCAGTGTAGAGCAGGTTGCTAAGAGAGGCAGTGGGGTCTGTGTCCTTGGAGCTTCCAGGATTGGTCTGGAGAAAGCCCCAAGCCACATGATCTGACCTCCTTGCTGCTGCTGTTTTGAGCAGATGGCTGCACTGGGTACCGTCATCTCTTCCAGACTGGGTTACAAAAGCTCTTTAGAAAAGAGACCAGGGGCACCTCTGTGCCATGACTATTTGCCTAAAACCATGCAGTCTCTTCCAGTCCTATCCGCGTAAGATTATTTTCTATTTATTCACTCTGTTTTTTAAACCAATTTATAGTTTGAAAAACCTTGCTAGCCCATTTTCCACTCAATGTCTGACTCATGGTGTGACACACTCATGTCATACTTTCTGGTATCTCAAAACTTCCTGAAGAAACTGTTCTCTCTCAAAAGCTAAGAAGCTTGAGATGTTCTATCAAGGTGCTGCAAACAGTCTTTCTTTTAACATATACACACACACACACACACATGCATGCATATACACACACACCCCTCTGACTAACAACATGTTCTGCTTTCTTTTATCTGATCAGAACGATTGGTCTTCAAAACTCAACTGGATCCCTGGGTGCCACAGAGCCCATACTGTAAGATTGGTGCAGTATGTATTTGAATTTGTAGATAGGTCGAAAGAGTGTTTCTTCTATGATTGAATTTTCACAGCTTGGGGATTACCTCAGTGAGTATTCTGCTGTGCATTTCTGCTTTCTGCTGATTTCTCAAATGCACTGTATCTTGTTAACAGTCTTCTGCTGCTATCATGCAAACTTACTCTGTAATTGAGTCTATTTCATGTTTTAGCTCATTGCTTAGATTACAAGCAAGCTGCTGTGCACTGGAGCTCTAGCAACTGCAGCTGATAATGATTTTTTAGACTTCAGGAAACATTTTTCCTATAATCTTTGAAGAAATATTCCAACACATAGCCAGCACTTTGAAGATATTTTAGAACACTGATTTTTCAATTGTGACTTTACAAAGAAGGGCCAAGCACAATTTACTGCCACCATTCAAGACTTCAAGTTATCTTTACCTTCTGCCACCCACTAATTAAATCCACCGTCTGGCAAAACTTGTTTTCCAAGTTCAGTGGATAAGCTGTTTCTCCAGCTACATCTAAAGAGCATTGACTCTGGAAAATGGAAGAAAGGGAGAAAGGAACATGGAGAATACAGAAAGCTGGGGGTAACACCACAAAGACCTTGGCGTTTGAGATTAGCTGTATCTTCTTGTCTGCAAAGCAAAAAACCTTCACTGAGCATTTGGGCAGATTAAAGAACAGCAGTGGCAGATGTGTTGCCATGGTAGATGCAAGATGGCTCATTTTCTGTCGGCTGAATCTCCTACAACTGATTATTTGATTTTCCACTATTTTGCCTGAGATTGCTATCAAATTAAGCCACCATCTGTCATTCTGTTTGCTCCACCTGAAGTGTGGACAATGTTGCAGATCTTCCAGGCATCAGACATTTTATTTGGCCTCTGCTAGAACTTATTTTCTATATAAAATCAACTGTCTAGAACATTCCACAGAAAATTCACTTCATGACTTGGGAAAAAGTTACCTGGCCCTGTTGTCTTAAGTGTTTATCTGCTATAAGATTAGTGTGCTTCTTCTGCTGGCCTTTTCATCTTTGGCAGGAAAATACTTCAAGTACCTCATCTTGCGTTTTTCCAGATACAAAGTAGTAAATTATTTTATAAAGATTGCTCCTAATGAAATAGAAAGAGGCATTCATTAAACAGGTGCCCATCTTGATTTAATTTCTTTTTCTTAAAACATTTAAATGGAAGTTGTTTTGTTCTTTGCCAAGCCTGCCATAAACCTTTATGTAACATATTAACTTCTCTTATTACACCTTCCTATACTCTGAGCTAGACAACATATTAATTGTACCTATTCCACCGTGTCTCTTTTTTGTATATATAACTTCTATCTGGTCTGTATTTATTTAACAGGAACATTTGACCAAAAAAATTTCTCTGCCTTAATTGTGGCTTTTTGACCATATAGAACTTTTCTCAAAGAATGACAATACCCATTCTTGTTCCTTCTCTTTTGACTGGCCCTCTCTTTTAAATGAAGCTGCCTAAAACCATCCTCATATGCAATAGAAGAACTGTCTCCTTTTTATCACTGTCGCTAATCCCTAAATCTTACCCTACAAGATTCAGAAAGAGCTAGAATAGTTAAAACTGTTTGACCTTGAAGACTTCCAAGTGGGAATGTATACAATGAAACTTTGGGAAGAAAAATCCCAACTTTTTCTCAGTTACCTCTTAGCACAAAATAAAGCATGTGAACATTTACAAAACTCAACACCATGACCCCCCCCACCAAAAAAATCCCAAACAAACCCAGAGAAATACCACTTAGCAGTCTGAAGAGATGAACAGATGGGATAGGAGCAGAACAGACAGGATCCAGCAGCATCAGGTAGCATTAAAGTTGAAGATGCCAATTTCAGAATAGCAACCTAAAACAAGTCTTACCGTCTATATAGGTACTCTTCTCATTGGTTTACAGCATTCAATCTTCTCATATGTGTCAAACATGGAAAAAAATAGCTAATAAAGGAAAATCAAACAAATTCATAGGTGGTATAACTAATGTTCAGTCTTTTTGTGTGACTGTGTGTGCGTGTGTGTGCGCCACTCTGGACTGTAATTTAGTCTCTTAGGTGAGCAATGGTTTCTGTGACACACGCTGTAATTGTTCCACTAGTTTTATACCTGTTTTATTTCTCTTAACCAGGTTAAAAGCAATGCTTTTAACATTCTAGACATGCAATTTCTCCCACTAGTTGTCTGCAATGTCAATTAAGTGTTTTCTCTAAAATAAGAAATTTCCAATTCTTTTTGCTTCTTGCTGCAATTTCTATCAATTGGAAAGCTATTTCTTTGCACTTTTTCTGTCATTGTAGGTCAATTTGTTTGTGATTTGCTGAGTTAATGTCTGTGTTATATTTGTCTCATTTACATATTCCTATTTTTAAACCATTGCCTTCCTTAGTGCTCCACTTCCCTCCACTCCCAATATTTATGCTGCAACACAGGAAATACTGTTTATCCAGTCTTTAAAAAAATCCTTTTGTTTAGGACTCTGGTAAAATGCATTTCACTCTATTAATATGACTAATGATGTGTCTCCATTATTTCTGTCATGTTGTTGTCTCATCTTGGGGACAGAAAATATGGAGCCAAGCTTTTCTCCCATCTGTCCAGCTTGGTTTGATATTATATTGGTCTCAGAGTGGACCATCACTAGTAGTGTTTTTCTGGATGTCTTCATAATACTGTCTAGCTCCTGGAGCTCAAGTAAGAGTCAGCATTTGTGCTTTTCCCCTCCAAAGAGACAGCATACACTATGCTATTCTTGAGACAGCGAGAGGAAAGGATGCCCAGTAGGTAATGTCCTGAGTTGTTAACTGAGTTTTACTTCCTCACAGACATGCTTCTTGGCAGTTGGATTACCAACATCCTGGTAACCGTATGATTTCTCCAGCCACATTGAAAATTGTTTGTACTTCTCATCTTTTCTAGGAGTCTCCAGTCTGGACTGTACATGACTACAAGTACTGGGGCATGTCAGAGAATAGGGTGGTCTTCATCCAGTCTTGTGGAAATTTTTGAATATCACCAAGAACTTGAAGTGACTTTATTCTGACATTTAATTCTGTTGGTTTTTGTAAGGGTTATTTGATCTGGACCAACACTGCCATCTGCCTAGCTTTGCAGCGTGAAGGATTAAGACCAATAAAGGTCTTAGCTACAGCTCCTTGCTTGTATGGTTGAGGACAAGAAGGTCACAATTTTTTCCTACAGCTTGAGAAACATAAGGTGCCAGTGGGGGTCCCCACATGAAACTGCAGAGAACATTTTTGTTATTTATGCATAAGCAAACACAGAGATGCTAGCAGAGTTAAAAATCAAATCATAAGATGCAATAGTGATATTTTGTTCTTAATATTTTATCCCCCTTGACAGGGGATAAACCACTGCAATAAAAGGCATGAGAAATATTGTGAGTTCCTATATTTGGACAATGACTGCTAAATAACCTTTAGAGAAATTACTTCTTTCAGATGAAGGGACTTCAATAATTGCTTTTAAGATCCATGCATGGCAATTTTGATTTTAGTTAATCTGATGACACCTTCATTGAATTCTGAGCTGCATCTGAGTTTACAAGGAAAGGCTGGAACCATGATTATTTTGCAAGCAAATGGTGATGTTGCAGAACCATTTGTGAGGTGCGGTCTTGAGCAGCAGAGAAATGAAAGGGACAGAATAGAGCATAAATGAGTATAAAACAGGAAGAGCCCAAAACTACAGTGTGAAGTTACATGTCAAATGTGCAAGTCTGTGCCACATATTTTGAGTGATAGGCTACATCTCCTTTCACACAGCAGGAAGGGAGCATGTACACCTTATGCTGTAACTACTCTAAACTCAACACCATCTTCTTGAGCTACACTGCTGTTCTGCCAGCTTCAAAGTTCCCAAAAGTGTTTGGGGAAAGTGGAGGAAAGATGAGAAGAGAGGGACAAAGGAGAAGGAAGAAGAGAGGAGAGGGGAAAGATACATGAACTCTCTAAGAGCTTGAAACTTATCTGCAAATGCTGGTGTAAAGATTTCCTCGGGTGCTTGCTTTGGAACAGATCACAAAGCAGCCTCTGCCCAGCCTGGGGTCCCTCCTGGACCTCAAAGCTGGAGTGAGTCACATCCCTGTGCCTCAGGGCACCGAGCAGGCGGAGCTTTCCTACCTGGCAAGTCCCCGACACTGGAGCAGAGACAGGAGCCCCAGCGGGCCAGAGGAGCTCTGACGGCACAGGGACAGCGCCGGGACCGCGCCGGGACCGCGCCACCCCCAGGCGCACAAACACCGCGGGGCGCGGAGCAGCGCGGGCTGCCGCGGCCGCAGGACGCGCAGGGCCCCGGCACTGAGCTCGGATGGTGGTCAAGCACCGCCCAAGGAGCTCAGGCTTGGTTTCCGCTCCTTAAAACTCCACGAGTACAAATTCATCAATTTTCCAAAAATCACATTCCCTGCGTGCACCAGAAAGGACGCGCCGACCCAGAGCGAGCGCCCGTGACCGTGTGCGGGGCTCCAGGACTCACACTCCAGGGAGTGCCGCAGCCTGGTGCTGCTCAAAAGAGCAGAAAGTGCCGGAGCTTGCCGGCTGCAGAGACACCAGCCCTGTGAGGTGTGACCAGATGGAGGATCTGCTCAGGCTGGTGCCAGAGCTGAGAGGAGAAGTAGAAAGGCCAAAAAGTTTTAAAAAGGAGCCTTGAGAAGGAGACTGGCTGGTGGAGCCATACCATCCCCTAGACAGGCACACCCACCGTCCACATCTCAAGAAGCAATGGATCTCCTACCCTGTCACCACCAAGCTGAAGGAGGGGAACTCAGAGAAATTTATTGGTTCTAAGCTTTTGGAAGACATAGTCACCAGGAACAATCTGTTCAGTTCATAGTATTTCATAATAAATCAGTTTTTAATGTGGAATATTATTTGATAAGCTATTTTTTTCCTTTGTACCCAGCAAATTCAAGGTAATTTATCAAATAAAACTAGTCTTAAATCCTTCTGCATGTAATTTGTCTGATTTCCCATTTCCATTTAAATGTTGCTGTGATGTAAAAAAAATACGAAGTTTCTTAGAGACAGGGCACATAATGTTTACGTTTGTGCAGGCAGCTATTGAACTAGCTTATTTAATCTTGTGAAGATATTGTATAGATCCTTGTGTTATCAAGAATTATAAAATCTAGTGAGGGAACTAGAGATGTGAAATACCTATAGCAGATGAAAATCCACATAAAATTATAGCTTCACAACATAAGTCAACTTTTCATTAGCAAAACAAAAAGCGAACAAGAATAAAATGCATAACAACACGAATGAATTGCTCTTTTGTGGTGTTGGTATGGTATTTTATATCAATTAATCCTGAACATGCCATGTAGATCAGGCTTTTGACTCGGTCTGGTGTAATTTGAGCATTACGGAGTGTTGTGTACAATAACACTGGCACGGTGGGGTGCGTCTTTGCCTTCGCCAAGTAGCAGTGAAACGCACTTAACACTCCTCAGCAGCCAGAGCGCCGCAGGAGAAACAAACATTGGAAGTTGCGAGAAAAAAGGTGCGAATGGAGCTTGAGTGCACGTCTGTTTTCCGCAGGACGTCCCGCACCAGGGATCTGCTCCTCCCGGCCGCGGCACAGCAAGAGCAGCGCTCGTAGCCGCGCAGCAGTGGGACGGTGTGCGCAGCTCCTGAGCAGCGTTGGGTTACCGGCTGTGCTGGAAACCACTGCGGGTCGGAGCCCACAATGATACCAAATTGCTAGGAACAAGCAGTTCTAAAATGGAATAAAATTTAACCTGCATGTCTGATTAAGCCGGTTCTGAGAAAGCATGAATGTAAAAGTAGCTGTAACCCTGAGCGTGGCCAGAGTCCGTGCAGCCCCCGAGCAGTGATGCAGGGGATGAGACAGCAGCGCTCCCCTCACCTGCCTTTGAGTTTTAACACTGCAGGGCTGACTTGGGCCAGGGAGCAGCACCGGGAATGCTCCAACATGTAGAGCTTGCAATGTTTCTAACAGAGAGTGTGCTCTGACTGGTCTTGCTCCATCTGAGGAGTTGGATGTAAGTGGCTTAACTCTGGGGTCTCTGGCATTAAAGCTGTCTCTCATCCCAGGGAGAACTCTTGCTTCCAGGAGGGTGGCTTTCTGGCCTTTTCTGACATTACAGCACTGCTCCCGTTGCAATGGGATTAGCCTGATTCTTATTAGGTGCCTGTAGTAATGTCAGCAGTCAAGAAAACAGAACACAATGTAGGGGAGAAAAAGAAAAGAAAGAAAACCTATCAGAGTTTCTACCACTATATTTTTCCTATCTTTATCCATTTAAAGCACTATGGCATTCCAGCAAGGTTACCCGGTGAAAGAAGTTTGGCATTCAGTTTTGTTGATGGCACTGAGGGTTGTGCCATGCTGTAGGGCAGTTCACAGTTGCATCACGACTCTTTTAGTCTTTGCCAGAGAGTTCAAGAAATGAGGGGAATCACGGGCCACATGCTGGGAGGATGGCAAATGCCTTCACTCAGCCTCTTCATGTCCTCAGCTGGAGATAATCACAGGTAGGATGTCTACATCTGAATATCTTCAATGAAATGTTGTAGCGCTAAAGCATGAGAATATCGCTCTCCAGATCCAACTCTTCTTTAATACAAAAATCCCTAGTGAATCTGTTCAGACTTAAGTAGAAACATCCAATGAACAGTGTTTTAAAATGTTACAGAAACCTATGCAAAATAAATTTCCATGCGTCTTCTGTCTTCCTTTTCATCCATTTTTCTTTCCCAACCCAGAGTGAAAATATTTCCCCTGTATTGTGAAAGCACAATAGCCCTATGCTGCAAGACAAAGTGTGCTAGGATGCTGTTTGAGGTAATTATTTTAGAGAAGCTCTTTGCTTCTGCTCTTGGGTCGATTGCAGAACAGGTGTTCTTAGGCAGGGATCAGTGCGTGCGTTTAGGCACATGGTGAAGATTGTAAAGAGGGACAATGCAGAGAGGGATGTCTTGAGATAGCTATGCAAAGTGGCTCACCTCTTTTTAGTTTCTGTAAAAGAAACCCTAAGAGAAGTTTCTTAATTATATGAGTAGGGGTATGCATATTCATAAGTACATAAATAAAAGTCTTGAAACATTCTTAAAAACCTTTATCAGGGAAGAAGGACTTAACTGGAAGTTACTGGAAATTAAGAGGACAGAAAGTTACCCAGGCTGTTCAAAATCCTAAATCTCATTTATGGCCCCTTTTAAAACAAGATGATTGAATATGTGAGTTTTCCTCATAATAAATAGATGTATTTTGTTGTGCTGTCTGATTATCTCATGGGAAAGATAGCAGAATCTTAAAAGCAATCACAATCTGGTTATCAGTTACAAACTCTATTGATTTATTTTTAAAATGAAAATGTAACTGGGAAGGTACAATATTTGCTTTTAAGAGATGACAATTTTACTGTCTTGTGTGGGCGGAGAATAAAAGAGGCAGCTGATGGAAAGTCTGTAGATCTGATTGAAGAATCAAACAGAAAATTATTCCTACATGAGCTGAAGCATAGACAAATAGCCCAGTTTGCTGTGTTTATGATGGTTGTTAGTTGATCTGGGACGAGAGAGGGAGCAGGGATTAAGAATGTTTTATTGCTGTTTAGAGAAATTTTAAATGGAGCCATTGTGATCCTTTACTGGTTAAAGCTTCATAAGGGAATGAGAAATGACTCTTTTAGACAGTGAGTAAAGAAGCAAGAGCTTGAAGATGGGTTTTGTGTATCAGCTGGGAATTGGTACCTCTAGGGCTAACGTGTGTTTATGGTGCAGGCACAGAAGACCATTTCATTAGGCACTTTTTCAAGTCACATATACTGGAGAAAAATGTTCAGGAAAGAATGTGTATGTCATTGAGAGAAATTTGCAAATCTGCAGCACAGTTCAATGGAAGTTAAAGAAAAAGAAAAAAAATCAAACCAAACCAATCCCAAACCTCCCCCCCCGACCCCCCCCCAGCCCCATTCCAAACTGCCAGATACACACTTAACTGCTGTTACAAGAGCTGGAAACTCATCTCAGAAATGTCAAGCACAGATATTTCACAGATGCTTTTTCATGTCTACGACAATGGGAAAGGAAGAAAAGGCAAAAAGTGTAGATTTTGGGACATAAAGGGTCTGATGTTGAGCTGTCTTGAAGGGTTCAGACGCACAGCCTGTGTACTGTTTCTTTCCTGGGTGTACTGAGTCATTCTGCAAGGGGGAGTGCTTGCCTGCCATCATCCCAGCTGACCTTTTTCGTCCAACACAGAGAGGGGACATATGGCAGTGCTCTTCTCTTGACCTCTCCCCTCATGACAAACCACGCCTTTGTGGATTTATGGGGAGCGGAGGTGCCTGGTGGACCTTAAGTCTGCTTCAGGAGTTTTGAGGAGAGGAGGGGGAGGGATGTGGAGAATGTGTACCTCAGAGCGGGCATCCACCAGTCTGGAGTTGCTGGCTGATGCTTGGGTGCCCAGATGCTGCTGTCCAGACTTGTGGGCCACAATTTCCATAGAGGCCTCATGGCTCTGTTTGGGTTGCTTTAAACTCATCTTCCTCCCAGGCTTCCCAGATTCAGTCATGACTCTTTTGCACCAACTTGCTCCTAGAACTGAGGTGATATTGCAGCATTCCGGTGGAAAAGACTACCTCCAACTCTTCTAAGAGAACTGCAACATGCAGACTTGCTGACAACCTGTTTCATCTCTAAATTTAATTAGTTCTACAAGGACTGGTATAAGGCAGTGTAGAAATCAGTCTTTTAATATCCCATAGTCAGAGTTCTGGATATGCAGCACTAAACATAGACTGAAAAGCCTCACTAGGACACTGAAGAAATTGGTATTTATGAGCAAATTAAAAGGTAAAATATTAAGATAAAAACTTAGCTCTAACTTTTGCAGGGTGCTTATTTTAATTAAAATAATGAACAAATATAAAGATACGTCGTTTAAAATGAGCTTCCTAGAAGCAAACAAGTGCACATGACACATAATAGCTAATGAAAAGGATAGCCTGCTGATGAATAATAAAAATTTTGACACTTCCAAGTCATCCTTTAAATACTCTTGCAGGAGGGATTATCAAAGCATAAAAAGCCCCAGCCATCCAAACCAAAAATCAGGTGTGTCTTGAGGCACTTTTTTCATTCTTTTAAGTATAAGAAACTGCAATCCAGAGAAAGCATAAAACAGAGTTTTATTTCCATTTTGATACTTTCACACTTCATATTAAAAGTATATAAAATTTTGTAAAAATACATATACAAATAATAAGCAGATAAATATTACAATATTTGAAATGGGTTTGTATTTTCTACAGGTCTGATTCTCCTTTCAGAGAGGTTTTATACTAAAAAACCTTATTCATGTCCATGTATTTATACATTCAAGAAGGACATTCACATTTTTCACTTTTCTTGAAGGACCGAAAGACACTTTGAGGACCATTTGGGAGACCCAGGTAGTTTTTCCTTGTGTTTCAGAGAGAATTGGCTTCTCAAATCTTTCACCTTGTGCCATTTTACAATGGGAAGCAGCCTGACTCACCACAGAGATTAGGAGACAGGTGCATGCTATAAAATGGAATTGGAATTTCCATCTCAAATTAAAGAAAAAGTTCTTTGAGATTTTTGATAGCACCAGATGGGGAGGTAGTCCCACAGATTTGGTGATACTATTCATATGATTCAATTTTTTTGTAGCTTACAAAAGAAATAAGACTAATGGGTTTTTTTTGGTTTTTTGGGGTTTTTTTTTTGAGATAGGCCAGGTAGCATTTCTTGAAGCTCCTAGGCATTGATTTTTGATGTAAAATTCTGTGTTTGATTACATTGGGTAAAAAAAGGGAATGGGAGAACAAGCCTGATTTTGGTAGTGCATCATGTCTCAAAGATGTAGTATATTTTCTTTTCAAATATTGAAACTTGCAGTGAGAACTGATCTACAGAAGCTGTGTAAATGGGAGTGTGTATGTGCAGACAGCTAGCAAATCCTTAAGGTTTTTTTCATCCAATATTCATCATAAATCCAGGCTTATACAATCTGTCACTTCAGGTCAAAATGTTATTAAAAAAAAATCAACATTATGCATTACAGCTTTATGCTGCTTTTAAATTAAGGAACAGCTGCCAGATGATGAGAATTTTGGTAGAGTATCATAAAAATGTTTCAGTGAGAGCTCTTCTAGAGAAGGTCTACAGAAACATGACATTTAAATTCAGGACAAATATATGAAGTAAGGGAGATGGTCTAAAATGTAGGAAATGCTCTAAATGTTCTGCTGTAAGACTGCTGTTCCTTTTCCTAAAGGATGAGACCCAAAGACAAGCCAAAAAAAAAAAAAAAAGAAACACAAACAAAACCAACCAACCAAACAAAAGAACCACCAAAAAAACCCAAAAAACCCCTAAACCAAAACAAAAAACCACCAACAAGCAGACAAAAAACCCAAACAAAACAAAACCAAAACAAAACAAAAAAGCAAAGAAAAAGAGAAAAAGGAGGTGAAAACCATTTAGCACAAACATACTGAAAAAAAACCCAAGCAATTTTCACAAACACAAGGCAAGGTGGCTATTGCCTAATGTGCTGTAATTAGGTAGGTTGGCTTCAGAGCACAACTGCTTAGGTAGAAGCCCAGGAACTGAAACTTGAAAGTTTGAAAGGATGATGGTAAATTGATTTCTGCCGGGGAAGGGCAGAAACTGCAGTTAATTGGTTACCAGGCTGGGATGAACCCTGACCAGCACTGCCAGAAGCGACACAAACCTGGCCCCAGCAATCCAGTTCTTAAGAGGTCTTCATGCCATTTTGAAGCCCCTAAAAATGAGGGCTGGTCTAGTGGTCTTTACAAAGCCTTTCCCCTCTTGCTTGCTGGTATTGCAAGCCATGGATGCTGGTGTTGCATCCAACAATGAGTGGAAGGCCCTGGCCTGTGGGTATTTTCCATTTCTCAAAGCCTGAAGGAACACAGTAAGTTCACACTGACATGGAAGGGAAACTCCAGGGAGGGGTGATGCCCACTCCTCCTCTGCATTCAGGCTGGCATGGACAGAATGTGCTCAGGGGTGTGAAACATGGGTGCACTGACTCCAGCACTGGGGAAATCCCAGCATTTCAGAGGTTTTGTGGATTTCCAGTATGAGTAAGGTAGCAGTGGGGATGAAATATTTACACAATGGAGGGTTGCTTGCTTTCTTGCTTTCACGCCCAGGTCCTAGCTCTGCACCTGACAAGCATCTAAAAGGTATTGGCTTGAGGAGGCTGATGCACAGACTGCAGCTTTTGCTCATAAAACCTCAGATTCCAAAGCAAATCTCACCTTAAAGAAAACTGTATTTTTTTTTCAGGGAAATAGTGTTATCTGTCATGATTGCATATGGCAAGCCTCACTAGCTTTAAAGTTGCTATTTAGAGACACAGTGTTTGCCAACATGATACAATTGTAGATGCAAGCCTCTTGACTTCAAAGAGGAAACAGCTTTGAAATGGCAAATTAAGTTTGGCAAATTTTGGCAACTACTTTAACAGTGAATTATTACTGATTTTTTTTTCCCACGCAATTACTCTGTTTTTCACAAGAGCTCCTGCTGTGCAGAGACTCTGAGAAGCCTCCTCTGAGCTCAGAGACAGCAAACACAGTGGAACCACTTTCATAAGCTAAGGCAAAACCTTGGTAAAGTGTTAAGACACATCTACAGCTGTCTCCTAAACACAGACTGATTCAAAATAGGCTACTCTTTGCATACTGAGCATTTGTCAGGCTGAACTGATATGTTTAGAATATTTGATTTATTTCTTTTTCGAGGAAAACTACATGTCTGTTCAGTCTTACCTCCTGTTTGATGCCAGGGATAGGTATACAGGCTCCAAAGTTTTCCCTCAGCCCCCTCCACACACTGCTTACAAGAGTTGGCATTGCAGTTTGTTTTGTTGCTTGGAGACAGCTGCAGGAACACACAGTGGCATAAATCACACCCGACTCTGTTGCTAAGGAAATAAGACCATTTCTTGTGTTTTCTTCAGACCTAGTAGTAAGTGAGGAAAGAGAAATTTATATTCAGGATATTTAAAATATTGCTTTAATTTAACAAAAGGAAAAAAGGAAACTATGTAATGCAATCTGTAACAGCTTTCCTGGAGAAAAAATGCAGAATTTTCATTCTTCTGGAGGTGATGACTGAAAGCATAGAATTTGAACAGATTGTGTGATAGAGGAAAATAATTAGACACAATCTGGATTTGGGGCATAAAAACTCCATAAACTTTTTTGGAAGGCTTTTAAAATTGCAGAGCAGTGCCTGCTGTTCACCCTAACATTTATGGAGTTTCAAAGGAAGGAAAAAAGCAGTTTTTGCTACTAAAAACTTGACTTTGGAAAAAATTGAACTTGAAACAGTTGTAATGATTGACCCCTAACTAGCCCCCTGGATGGATCTTCATCTACTGTGTCATTTGCCTGCCCCTCAAGTTTCAGAGCTTTATACCAATTGTTTTAATGCACCTGGGAAGGCAAGGAAGGCTGGAAGGGATTGTCTGTCCCTCTGTTTCCCCCCAGCACCAGCACAATCCACGAATAAAGTCAATCTCTCTCTTGCTTCAGGGAATGATGGCACGGTCAGCCTCTTGCCTCTGTAGTTGCAAACAGAGATATATTATGCTTCAATTATAAACTGAAGGAAAATTTTGATCAGGTTACCAGATTTAATTTTTTAAGACCTTGTGGAACATGCTAGAACAATAGTATGTGAGGAGATGCATGCAATAGTGCTAGTAGGTAAACTCTAATGTACATGACAATATTTAATAATAAGCTTAACATGACAGAAAACAACAAAATTATTGATAGTGTGCAACATTAGATTTAGAATTCCTGCTGTTGGTGGTTGTCTTGGTTTGAAAATACAGGTGTCTGCTAAGGAAGGCAGGAGACTCTCTTGAAATGGAAAATGTAAATGCCCTCCTTCTGAATTATTATAATTTTGAAGTTAAGGGGCTCCCAGGCAAAGATATGGAAGTAGGAATAACAGTTCTTTATTAGGAAAAAAAAAAAAAAAAGCAGCAATACAAACCAACACTGACAGAGTCAGACTATGACCTGACACCCCGTTGGTCAGGGTGTGGTGGCAGTGCCATTAAATGGTGGCTGCAGCCCTCCTGCAGTGACAGGTGTGGTTCTGTTGGAGCAGGGATCCTGTAGAAGGGTGTAGTTTTCCTCTGAAGGTCCAGTAGTGGTATAGATGGGCCTGGTTTTCCTCTGGGAATCCAGTGGAAAAAAGGCCAGCCCTCTAGGAATCCAGAGGGAAAAGGCTGCCTGTAGTGTTCCAAGGCTCAGCTTATATCCAGGTAAGAATGCTTGGCTCCTCCCCCTGGGTGGAGTTTCTCCCAATGGGATGATGTAATTTTATCAGTCATGCAGGGACACTCAATGGCCCAATAACAGAAGATATCTCCTGGAGTCAGGATGGGTTGTGGAGGGGATAAAGCAAACTGCCCCACCTGGTTTTAACAGGTGTCCCAATTAACAGAAGACAACTGCCCCACCTCTAACAGATGGCAATGGAATACACATCCCCAGCCACATCTTGCAACCTTAGACAGTGGTGACTGGCTGAACAAAATATCCCACTAGTGATGTTATCCACCTTTCTTCATGCTTTCCAAGATATGGTGTACCTCTTCTAAACCAGAATGAACGATCATTAAGTTCTGTGTCCACTGTGCACTGCTTCACACGCATTCCAGCAGTTAACATACGTTGTGCTGCAGTAGTTTTTTCACCAGTGCAAGGTTCATTCCAGTGGGGGTGGGGCACAAATCTTGAAAGGATTCATGGGTAGTGACAGAATCATCTAATTTAGGTAAAATTATGAACACAGATGTTTGCTTATTTCTATAGAGATGTTGTCTCTCAATATGGAATCAGGAATAATTCTCATACAAACACATCCCTTTCCAATTTTATAAGCACAGTTCCAAGGCTTTCATCAGGATGGATATCAAGCTGACAAACATTTTGTTCAGTGTCAAGACAAATGCCTTGATGGGCCTTAATGATGTTACTTCCACCAATAAGTCCTTGTTGTTCCCTTGCAATGCATGCATCAACATGAATGGTTTGTTATTTGTTCCCATTTTGCTGGACCCATACTCTGTGCTATATCAGGGAATAATTCCACAATTATTTAACCCCAGTGCAATGACTGGGTATGTGATATATGCTGAAGCATTGTGTATTACAATAAAATCTTTACTAGCTGGCAGGGTCATAGATGAAATTAACTAGATGCCACTAAAATGGAAAGTCTCTTTGAAATTTATTTGCATTATCCTAGATGACTTCAGGAATTTCAGTGGGCAAGGTACATTGCCTTCCCTTATAATTGCTGCTGTAGGAAGTTGTATCCACAATTGAGTTTGGATACAACTAATAGGTATCGGCACAGGCGGTACCTAGCATAGTCATTAAATAAGTTGGCAATCCTTTTCATCAATCCTTTCCCATTGAGGTAATATGCCTGATAAGAGCAATTGGTTTCAATTGGTATAAAACACTTGGAACTGAGTTAATTTTGTTTACTAGGACTTCAGCATTCATGCTCTACAATAGTGCTAATGCGGTCCCCAGCATACAGTCACATCTCTCCTTGATCCTTTTGGAGAGGTCAGTACACAGAACAATGAAAACCATCCTGTGTAAGATGTGCTCAGGAATGATGAGTGGGCAGGTTTAATTGCAGATACTAATCTGTGCTGATAATTCCCCTTGTTTGAAGGACCATGAAGGCCTAAATAGCACTTTGTGTTGGCCTATATCTTTGATCACATGTGGTTCAGTTTGGAAGTGCATGAAGATAAGGTTTCAACAGTCTTATTGGAAGTCTTGAAAATTTTTACTTTCCAGTAAGACTGGAAAGGAGCTTTGTCAAAAGATAGAGGTGATCCAAACTTTGAATACAAATTGTATTTGATTTTTGTACTGAACTACAGTCATCCTTGACTCTATACTCTCTTTGTGTCACTCCATGACTAGGACTGTCACAGAGCAGAAGGATTAGATTGCTGCCATCAAAGAATTCACATCAGGATCAAGTTGCCCACTTTCTTTCACAGCACTGACATACAGCAAGTTGCATTAGTTGTAAACTGTGACTTGACAAGCACCTGGGAAAACTATGGTCACGTACAATGCATGCTATGAAAAGACACCAATACCTTTAAGGAGACGTTTAACCCTATACAGCCCTCGTGCTTTCAATCTGCTTGTTAGCATTCTGTGCAGCCACTAATAAAGCCCCTGGAGGTAAAAGTTGCAGATTCATGGATGATTGACTTTTCTGAGGCAAACCTGACTCTTCATGAGCATATTGAATTCTTCCCACATCAGACAACCCCAACATGCTTTCTTAGCTTGCACAAGTGTGCTTTGAGTCACATAATCACCTCAATATGACTGAGATGAAAAAGGACCGCCAGATGTCAACTGCTCCAAGCTCCCCTGCTCAAGCAAAGCCACTGAAAGATGCTGGCCAGGGACCACAGTCACACAGCTTCCGAGTTTCTCTAAGGAAGGAGATCCCACAAGCACCCTGGGTTAGATCTGTCACTGCTCAGTCTCTATGACAGCAAAAAAAAGGGTTTCCTGATGTTCAGAGGGAAGGTTTTTGCTTTGCAGTGTTTTGCTTTGTGCCCGTTGTCACTGGGCATCCCTTAAAAGAGCCTGGCTCAGTCTTCCCTGCACCCTCCCATGAGGTATGGATATACCTTGAAAAATTATCCCATTCAGAGTCTTCTTCAGGTTGAAGAGTCTGTAGGCAGCACTTTCAGCACTTCTTAACAGGGGAGATGCTCTAGTTCCTTCATTATCCTTGAGAATTTTCTCTAGTGCTGTCCCATATGTCCACCCCTCTCTTATGAGGGTGAGTCCTGCAATGGACACAGTACTCCAGGTGCGGCCTCCTCAGTGCTGACCAGAAGGACTTGAATCAGACCTGCAAAGCCAGCAGAGTAAGAAATGCTTCAATATGGTTTATTCCTAACAAAACATAGTAGTGGGTATGAATGGTAAAACCTGTGACTTTACATAAAAAATGCAGAAAGGGGATATTGCTTGATAGCAAGGCAGCCTAGTGATTCTGGGAAGCTTTCATTCCCCAAGGCCAGAGCCTGTGTGTTCCGCGTGTAGTTCCTGAAAGCCCTGTGGTGTCACCATAAAGTTATTGTGACATGTGTGACATCAATCCCTTTTGTAGTGTGGTGGCAACCCTGAAGGGGCAGAATGCCTGCCCTCCTCCACTGGGGAAATCTATACGTAAGAGAGGATTTGTTATGCAATGATAACGGCAGGACCTGGGGAGCTGGTCTCAATCTGATGAACTCCCAGGCTTCAGCTGCTGTTGCTGAGAGGCCAGAAACTGCTTTTACACCTTCACAATTCCTGCTTGCATATGTCGGAGAGGTCAGTCACTGCCCTGCCCTGAGAGCTGTCACATGCAGAGACACTTCTGATGTCACTTGTCTGCCCCAGGATAGTCCCTGGCCCTTGTGGCAGCTCAAGCAAAGCCTGGAGGTAGAAGGGACAGCTCTTCAGTGCTTGATGTGGACAGCTTGGCTGCTGTCTGCAGACTGCATCTCTGGATTGTGTCTCCAGGGTAGGCCAGGAGCCTTGCATCTCTTTGGTTTGCAGTGCCAGATGGCGTTAGAGGAGGGTTTCTCAGAAGGTGATTCCTCTTCCTCTACTGCCAGCAACAACCAGGTGCTCCAGGCTATCCCTCGAAGAGCTTTTGACTGCCCAATCTGCCTGGACACCATTGAGGAGGAAACCTCCGTGAGCTGGTGCAGACATGCTTTCTGCTTTTCTTGCATACTGGAATGGTCCCGCATCAGACCTATTTGCCCGGTCTGCCAGGAGCCTTTCCGATACCTCTTCCACAAAGTGGGAGACAATAACTATGAGGTGTACTACATCAACTCCATCAGACGTAATCGAGGAAGGAGACGTCGTCGCCACTCTGCAGACAGGAGGCGGCATCATTCCGCAGACCACACACACCGCAGATCTTCCAGTGGGGAGCACGGCAATAGCCATGCCAGAGCCTGGGAAAGGGACCGAAGCAGGTCCCGGAGGCGGAACCGTGATGGCCGCAGCAGGCGTCAGCAGGCCCGGAGTTCTGACCCCTCAAGCAGCAGGAGATGGCAGCATGGCAGGGCTCAGGACACAGTTTCTGAAACTTCTCGTGGTTGGAACCAAGCTGCAAGGCATGAACAGGATGTCCCAGTCCGCTTGGGGAGGAGTGAGCACCGTCAGCGGGCACAATGGGATCCCTCCAGGGAAACCCACGCAACAAGGAGCCAGTCTTGGAGGAGGTTCCACAGTGTTTGGCGACAAACACAAAGAGAAGAGCAAAGGAGGAGAGATCACAATGAGCCACAACCTGCAAGGCCCGAACAGGATGTCCCCGACTCCTCGGGGAGGAGTGAGCACCATCAGCCGGCGCAATCGGTTTCCTCTAGGGAAGCCCAGGCAACGAGGAGTCAATCCCATTGATCCTGATGGACATCCCACAGCCCTGAGTGGCATGCCCTACCAAGAAGGGTACTACTGTATGTCCTGCTACTTGTGTCACAAATTGTACCACTTTACACCAAAACTGGTTCTACTAACAATTCCTAAAATAAAGTAAATTCCAACCATTAAGCTTGGATTATAGAATCTCTTTTCCATCAAAAAATACATCAAAAATCTAGAAACCTATGTAAGGGTAACCAAGGTTAAGAGGATAACAAGCTAGTAGGTAGAAGCTAGAAAAGACACCTTAAACTGGTTTGTTCCTAAACTAGAATGTAGTGCCAGGTATGAATGGTAAGACCTGTGATTTTATAAAAAATACAGAAAGGAAAAACTTGATAGCAAGGCAGCCTAGTGAGACAAGCTACCTGGGAAGCTTTTGTTCCCTGAGGCCAGAGCTTGTGTCTTCTGTGTGTAGTTCCTGAAAGCCCTGTGGTGTCATCAGAGTCATTGTGACATGTGTGACATCAATCCCTTTTGTAGTGTGGTGGCAACCCTGAAGGGGCAGAATGCCTGCCCTCCTCCAAAGAGGACAGACATTGGCAGGTGGGGGAAGGATGGACTCCCATCCCGTTGGCTGTCTTCTGAGGGCATAGACAGGATTTCCTGTGCAGTAATAGCAGCAGGACCTGGGGAGCTTGTCCCAAACTGCCACATTCCCAGGCTTCAGCTGCTGTTGCTGAGAGGCCAGAAACTGCTTTTACACCTTCACAATTCCTGCTTGCATATGTCGGAGAGGTCAGTCACTGCCCTGCCCTGAGAGCTGTCACATGCAGAGACACTTCTGGTGTCACTTGTCTGCCCCAGGATAGTCCCTGGCCCTTGTGGCAGCTCAAGCAAAGCCTGGAGGTAGAAGGGACAGCTCTTCAGTGCTTGATGTGGACAGCTTGGCTGCTGTCTGCAGACTGCATCTCTGGATTGTGTCTCCAGGGTAGGCCAGGAGCCTTGCATCTCTTTGGTTTGCAGTGCCAGATGGCGTTGCAGAAGGGCTTGGCAGAAGACAGCACCTCTTCCTCAATTGCCAGCAACAACCAGGTGCTCCAGGCTGAGCCTCCACCTAACTCAGAGAACCAAATCTGCCCAATTTGCTTGGACATCATTAACAACCAAGTCTCAGTGAGCTGGTGCAGCCATGCTTTCTGCTTTCCTTGCATACTGGAATGGTCCCGCAACAGACCTGTTTGTCCAATCTGCCGGGAGCCTTTCCGATACCTCCTCCGCAAAGTGGGAGACAATAACTATGAGGTGTACTCGATAGGGCACTACATCAGCTCCATCAGACGTAATCGAGGAAGGAGACGTCGTCACCACTCTGCAGACAGGAGGCGGCATCATTCCGCAGACCACACACACCGCAGATCTTCCAGTGGGGAGCACGGCAATAGCCATGCCAGAGCCTGGGAAAGGGACCGAAGCAGGTCCCGGAGGCGGAACCGTGATGGCCGCAGCAGGCGTCAGCAGGCCCGGAGTTCTGACCCCTCAAGCAGCAGGAGATGGCAGCATGGCAGGGCTCAGGACACAGTTTCTGAAACTTCTCGTGGTTGGAACCAAGCTGCAAGGCATGAACAGGATGTCCCAGTCCGCTTGGGGAGGAGTGAGCACCGTCAGCGGGCACAATGGGATCCCTCCAGGGAAACCCGCGCAACAAGGAGCCAATCTCATAGATTCCGGCGGACATCCCACACCTCTGAGCAACACAGGGAAAGGTAGCATACCCTACTAAGAAGTGTACTACTGTATGTCCTGCTACTAGTGTCACAAATTATACTACTTTATACCAAAGTTGGTCCTACTAACAATTCCAAAAATAAAGTTAATTCCAACCATCAAATTTGGGCTCAGGCATCTAATGTTGATTACAAAATGAACTGGAAAATCTAAACAGACCCTTGCAATGATGCTGAAGGCTATGAGGGTAACAGGCTAGGAGCTTGCCTGCTGCTTTCCTCATCCTGTTCCATGTTACACTTATCTATAAGAGCTTATACTGAGTATTTCCTATGGGCATGCCATTTCTCATTATATTGCATTTCCATACTATGACCAGCTGAAAATAAAAGGAGAAAATTCCTTTCTGCCCTGGTGCCAACAACACCAATGTCTTACTAGAAAGCATCTTGTCCTTTCACATCTCTCTTTTTTTTCACTTTACCCCAAATATCACCCAGAATATCTTCTCTTCTTACCAGTATTCTCACAAAGTGGCAGTGAAAAGGGAAGTTGGTTTTCAACTACTCTTCTGTATCACAGCAGAGTAATGCGTAGTATGCTCTGTGTAGAGCCTCACCTTTAATGCCCTTAATGGCAGTGCAGGCTATAGACCCCAGCTAACACCCAAAGACTACCAAAATCACTAAAAAACAATGGTGGACCCAGAATATTGTTACTTTCAAGTAAGACAGAGGTGATTAAAAAAATTAATTACCGGGCCAAGACGAACTGTATTCAATTTTTGCATTGAACTACAGTTTTCTTCTACTCTGTACACTCTGTGACTATGACTGCCACAGTGCAGAAGAGTTAGGAATTCAGATCAGGACCAAGCTGCCTACTGGCTCACTTACAGCATTGACATGCATCAAATTGTAGTAGCTGGGAGATGTTGACTCTTGCAGTCACTCCATCACAGAAGGTCAGCAGAGTGGTCAGGCATGATCTGCCCTTTGTAAGGCCATGCTGTTTTGTCTCAGATCACCTCCTTGATCGCCTGTCTTGTATGTGATTTAACAGTGCTTCCATGAGGATCTGCATCACTAAATTCCCAGGCACAGAGGTCAGGCTAAGACGTTCATAATTCCCCACACCTTCCTTACTTCCCTTCTTAAAAATGCAGCAATCTTTCACTTTTTTGGTCACCAGGTACTTGGCCTCCCTGCCATCACTTTTCAAACATGATGGCAAATGTTTGCCAACAGCAGCACTCAGTTCCCCTCAAGAATGGGATTTCCGTGGGATGCATGTTGTCAGATTCCATAGACTTGTATTTGTTTAGTTTCATCAAGTGGTCCAGAACCTGCTCTCTGCTCACAGATTCAGTCCCCCAGCTCCCAACTAAAGTTCAAGAACTTGAGAGATGTGTACAAGCCAGCGAAGACTGAGGGGAGGAACACATTGAGTAATTCAGCTTTCTCTGTATTTGTTGCTACCAGTTCTCCATTCTCACTTATAAGGGATCATTACTTCCTTGGCCTTTCCCTTCTTACCTATATCCTTAATAGAATTCCTTCTTGTTACTCTTCACATGTCTTGCCAAGCCCAGTTCCATCTGTGCCTCGGCTTTCCTCATGCTGTCCCTACATGCCTGAACCACATGCCAGTACTCTTCAGAAGTCACCTGTCCCTCCTCCACCGGCTGTGCATTTTCTGCTCTCTTGTCAATTGGAGGAGCAGATCCTTGCTTAGGCATGCCATTTTCTTGTCTGCCTGGCAAGACTTTCTACACCTGGTGATGGTGAGCTCTTGTGCTCTAAGAAAAGTGGCCTTAAAGTGCTGCCAGCTCGGGTCAGCCCCCGTGTCCTTAAGGACAGTTTTCCAAGGGATCTCATTCACCAGCTCCTTAAAGAGGTCGAAGTTTTCTAACCTTCAGGGTCCTGACCATTCTTGCCAGGCCCACACTCCACGAGATCACAAATTTCACCAGTGCATGGTCACTACAGCCCAGGCTGCTTCCAGACTTAACCCCTCAAATGAGCTCATCTGCATCAGTGAGCACCAGGCCCGGCCATGCTTCTCCTCAGTTGCTCTGGCCAATACCCGGACCACGAAGTTGTCCTCTGCACACTCCAGGAGTGTGCTGGATTGCTTACAGCTGGCTGGATTGCTCTCGCAGCTGATGTCTGGGTGGTTGGACCCCCAGATCAGGATGAGAGGTGGTGAGGATGATGTGCCCTGCAGCCAAACCAAGAATCAACATTCTCTGGATCAGCGGCCTGTATGTGACCTCGACTGCCCAGTGTCCTTGCTTGGTCTCCCCGCCCAGCTTCTTCTCCTGTTCAGCCCAGGGTTACCCACCCCTGTTATTGCTCCCCTCACCAACAGAAGATTCCTGTGTCACTGAAATATGCTGTGGTTGCCCGTGGCAACACCCTTGACACATCACCCTGCTCGAGAGAGCTGCCTCCAGGTCTCTCCACTCTTCAGTGAACCACAGAATCTCCTGAGTTGGAAGGGACTTATCAGGATCATTGTGTCTATCACACTGCCTTATCCCAAGGATTGTGCCTGAGAATGTTCAAATGCTTCTTGAACTCTGTCAGGCTTGGTGCCGTGACCACTTCCCTTGGGAACCTGTTCCAGTGCCCAACCAGCCTCCAGATGAAGAACCATTTCCTGACACCCAGCCTGAACCTTCCCTGACACACTTCCTGCTGTTCCCTTGGGTTCTGTCACTAAGCAGAGATCAGTGCCAGCCCCTCTGCTTCTCCTTGTGAGGAATCTGCAGGCAGCTATGAGGTCTCCTCTCTGCCAGGCTGAACAAGCCAAGTGAACTCAGCAGCTCCTTGTATGACTTCTCTAGGCCCTCACTTGGGTGCCCTTGACTCCAGGAACTCCCTGCTCTGCTCATCCTCATGCTGTCCCCAGAACTTACTGTAGCTGCCACTGCTGTCCCTGCTGCTGTTTGTGGCTCACTGACTGTCCCTAAGCCTTCCTCATAACTTTTGAGATAAATTTTACACTTCTCAAGCTTTATCAGACATAGCACAAGCAACACTTATTCCCTCTTACAAATCATTTGAAGACACTAGATGGGCACTTAAATGCCCATTGTTCATCCTTCTGAGTTTTTCCTTCAAAATTCTGGAATGGAGCTGGGCTTCATAGGCTTGACCAGAATATCTTCCTTTGGGGAAAACAAAAATGCTAAACAAGACAAATCTTCCCAAGTAACTCCTCCCCTTTACTGCATGGCAAAGCCTTGAATGGTCAGTCCTTGTGATGACTGGCAGAAGTTCTGCAGGTTTCCCCCCTACAGAGGACTTTGAAGCTATGGGAGCCACCAAGTTGAGCTGTAGAGATTGCACAGCAAAAGCCCACCAAAGATTTCACATGCATGTTTAACCACATGAATAGTAGTATGCTAATAGTTCCTTCATGTTAATAATTTCTATTGCATTGATGAGGAGAGGTCCCTATTAGCATGTCACTGTGAACAATACCTGAGCTGAAGAATTCACTACTTTAGAAAAAAAAGTGACTTGCAAGGAAATGGAAAAGTGAGGGAACAGTGAGAGTACTTATTTCTGCCAAAGCATCTGCCCAGTCATTGGAAGGTGTTTTGTAGGAGCTGTGCTGTAAGTAAATGGATTACAAGAATAATTTAAAAGAAATTACTGTTCTTTCTCCTTCCTCCTGCCCTCTTATCTCTTACAGACACAGACAGTTTTAGCAGAGAGATTCATTGCCTTTTCATACTAATGTTTTCAAACATTTTTTTTTGTGTGTAAATGAAATGCCAGAATTTCCTTCTGCACTTAGTAAGACTTCCTTTTTTCAAGTATTGGGTGCACAGTAAAAGGGCATTCAGATTATACCAATATACTTTTGTGAGTATTTTTTTTCCCCAAAGGCATTATACTTCAATCAGGAAACCATTTACCCACTGTTGAAACACACAACTTCTGAAATCCTTTGCTCTTGTATTTTTCTTAATTATCTTCCTTCTTTGTCCCATAGTTCCTCAGCATGCAGCAGAAAAAAGGTGGCACTTCAAACCAATCTCAACTAAACTTCTCTAATTTACTGAAAGTTGCTCAAGCAGCTTCATCCTATAAGGATAATTTCTAGAATATTTTATAGAAAGAAGTATTGGAAAAGAGAGTTCTGGTGGTGACTAATAGGTGTTATTCTCTCAGAGTGTTGAAACCCCCTTAGTGTGAGTGGTGAACCACATTCAGATGGGCTTCCAACTGCATGTGTGTGTGTTTGAGCCATGTTTCTCAAAACGCTCTTCCTGCCTTTGCTCTTCCTGGGGGCAGCTTGGTTTCAAAGCTTTTCTTTAGTATCATGTCTTAAGGACATCTGTCTCCCCACATGCAATAAAATTTTCAACCTGAGATCCAAAGTCTGGTTCCAGGGAATAAAACTGATGCAGATCAGTGAGTATTTCTGACTGTCATTTGCAATAGAAAAAGTAGCTCTTGCCTTTCCTTCTCCTTCCACAACACTTGGTCTGTTTAGCAAACAAAATGATGTACAAAACTCCTGCAACATTGTAGGAAAAGCCAAAACAGTACTTGTGCAGGTTGGCTGTCTCCCATCAACTTCAGAGGGGGGAGGATTTGAACCACTGTGACTCCTCAGTCTGTATGTGATTCAAGTGATTTATCATCTAGACCATTCAAAAAACTCCCACTGCTACTTCCCTTTCAGCAGTGGAAAATTCTTCCAAAAACTGAATTCTAAAAATGGGACACAGTTTTGGTGTTTCTCTCCCTTCATATGGCTTCTGGAATAGCACATCAATGCTCATGTTTCTCAGATAGTATACGCTTAACACAAAAGTGAGGAGACTTCAGCATTCTACCTTTACAATTCAGCTGCTGCTGAATAATTTCCACACAGAGATTTCAAACAGAATACTTATGCCTAGAATCAATGTACGTTTTCTTCTATTCATAAACATGTGCTTTCTGATTTTGACATAATTACATATGTACACTTGCAAAAATCTGTTGATTTACACAGAACTGCACCACACTTCAACTGAAAAAGAATCCTTTGAAAACAAAAGTCTGCTTAACAATCTTCAAATTGAACCTAGCACTAATTAAATGCAGTAATAAATACTTTGTTATGTTCTGCCACTGTGCTCTACTCAGAAAGATTTTTTCTTTAATCTGCAGAGTAATGAAACTGAACACTGGGCTTTCATCTCCAGCTTCTTCCACTCCTCCAAGTCCATCTAAGCCTTCTTTGTTTCTCAGTGCCTTTGCAGGCACTGGTGGGTTGCAAAGCTGTTAATCACCATGAGGAAAATACCTTGGATCTTCCCCAGGTGAATGAAAATAGCATGTTCACTGGTTGAATTAAGTTTCTGTTTTCCACAGCAGCAGAAATTGGAAATCCATTGCTTCACACACAAAAGAAAGAATATTTTAGTGAGGTCCGTATGTCTGTGTGCAGATTTGCACAGAATTCTTTTGCTTTTCACTGTCTTGTCTGGCTGAGCCCCCACGAATCTCCACAGGGCCTGGAGCCAACGTGAAGAAGAGCCGACACTGCACATTATAGCACAGTTCATGCTCTGACCTGTCCAGCCCTTGCAAAGCACATGTTAATGCGTCTGGTTTGTGGACAGGACAGGGAATATCTATTTCCATAAAGAATTGCTTTTCTCCATTGCCCTTAAAACTTGTAAATAGAAAACTGAGTATCTGAAAAAAACCTCACAACAACTCAGACATATATTAAAGCAAAGTGATGGTATGCTGAGTTCAGTCTATGTGTCAAGGAAAGGAGCTGCCCAGCACTATTGTGGGAAGCACTGGGGCTTTGTTTGATCATTGGGGTGATGCTCTGGATTTGCAAGGGAGCCTTGGAATTTAGACTCCACTTTTGATGAGTAATCCTCCTCTCTTAAATAAATACAGTGGATGACCCATAGTGCTTGCAGTGGTTTTTGCTGGGATAAGGCAGAAACAGCCACACTCCCAGATCCATGCTAGTCCTGCTGGCAAGGGTGCAAGCACCGTTGTTTCCTCCACCTGCTCATCTTGAATGGCCCCATCCCTCTCTCTGGTGTGCTACTAGGATCCATCTTCACTGGGCCCTATTTGACTTAGTCATGTCCAAAGACTTTTAATTTGACCGATGTGTATATTTCAACAGGACTCACAATGTCAAGAAACACAGCCAGACTTTATGATCTTGAATCCCAAAAAGGTGCTGAAACCCCCTTTGTTAGACTATAACCATAGTAGGCGCTTCAGGGGATGAAGGCATTGCTCTGATTACTAAGCTACTGCATGAAATGAAAAAGGGTAAAAATGGTTAGAATGGGAGAACACGGCTAAAATACTGTCAGGTTGTCAGAAGCAATGTATTAAAGCTGCAACCTTTATGAGCTGCTGGGATCATGCAGCATATGCAGCACATTGGAGGGTGAATTGCAGGCTCTCCTTCCTGCTAATGAGCAGATGAAGGAGGCTGGCCAGAACAAGACTGCACCTTCTGTCCTTTGCATTGGTTTGTGGTGCCTGTTGGTTACCTAGGGAAAACCCTCTGATCCTATTTAATCTCTTGGTCTATGTAATCTCAGTTTTTCCCCTAAGAAAATTGGGAAAATACTTTCTGGCCTAGACACTAAAATGTTTGAGTTTATATTGCAAAGAATAATGAATTTTAGTCTTAAGGGGATTGTACTCATATTAGGAATTCCTGATAGCTTTTATTCACTCAGTGTCATATGGATCATTGCAAACTTAATTATCTTGATAATCCTGAGCTGCGCTGCATTTAATGAAACTGTTTTTAACAAGTAGCAAGTCGCGATGAACAGCAATTAGAGCCCAGTCCTGAAGGCAGAGAATTCTTTCAGAAACTGATGTTTGATTTCCAATCTTTAGCTAGAAATATTTACAGATTTTTGGAATGGTTCACTAGGTACAGTGCAGTCATGAAATTAAGGTTTTAGATGTGCAATTTAATTTGCCATGAAGTCCAAGGGTGAGGCAGCAATTCAAAGCAGTGAGATGTGGAGACGAATCCACAAAAAACAGGAGTCAGATGGCAGAGGAACAGACAATCTCTAAAAGGAAAAGCAAGACCAGCTCCTCCACTCTGTTGTCCCTGAGAATGAATGTCCAGGGGCAGACATAAATCCCAGAACTTGATTTCTAAGCTCTTGGTGATATCACCTTTGGATATCAACTTTCTCCAAGCTTATGGGGGATTCCTTTCCTTTCTTTGTTATCATCCACATTTTTCATTCTGCTGTTCTATCTCCCATTCTCTCTCACCCTATTTTCTTATGCTAGAAAAATAAAAATCCCTGGCTTTAGGTAAGAAGTTTTATATTCTTGCACCTTGAGTAACAACTACATAGTGTTCCATCACACCACAAAGTGGAGTGAGGAAGAGCAGACCATGCAAAAGCTTTCTTCTTACATATCACCTCTGTTTCTCTAGTGTTTGTGCCATCCTGTTCCTCTAGAGAAGTCTGATGCACCACCCTTTTGTTTGGGGTTGAGACACTGCCCTGCACCCTGTACTATCCAACCTGCAAATGCCAGGCTGAAACAACAGCACCGCTCACTGATCATGGGGTACGCGTAATTAAAAAGGAACATGACCTCTCATCCACTCAGCAGGCACCAACTGCAGCCTGGGAAATGTGGATTGCATACTGATTTGAGTCATGTGCTAAAAATCTTATCAGTCCTGCTGACTACTTTCAACACCTTTTGGGAGTGCTTCATTACCATGCAAACAGCAAGAGCTTGTTTGGAAAGCCTCATCTGGGATGCAGACATGCATCTTTCATGAAACATGACTCCAGTTGCCAAGAGTAGAAGTGACCACTGTTAACATACTGCAGCTCCTGTTGAAAAGTCTTCTGTGTCAGCCATCATCTTTTCTATTTAAAAACAGAAAAGACTTTTCATCTCCACTGGTTTAGGACATAAGTGCAGTAGGTGCATCAGCTATTAACCAACTAGTAGCAGTTGGTTACATCCAGGAGATCCAAATGCAGTGGAGCATTTTCATCATCTCACTGATTTTGGTCTATTCTCCAACAGACACAGAAATAAAAATACTTAATTATTGCCTAATACTCATTGCTTAAGCAGTCATTATACATTTATTTGCTTTCACTATTTTCTCATTTAATGAAGTTCCCATTTCTTTTAGAATGTTTTAAAAAACACTTACTACAGATCATGAACTGTTTGACAGATGTCTACTCTTTTAAAAGTAATCATACAGCAAAGACATGGGAACTATGTAATAGTACATACCTGCTGCTAGTCAAATCCAAGATCAATTACAAAATGCCACACTAAATATCTTGATGGTAAAGAAACAATTGTAAAACGAGTGTTTCTTTTCATAGCAATTAATTTCCACACCTTGACAAATCAAAAAGTACTTTAATATCTATTTAGAAATACTATTTTCCTCTTTTCTCTCCTGTCTAAGTACCGTGCATGGTAGTTCTGAACAACATCCTAAATAGTTTACACATACAAGCAAATTGCATCTTCTCTTTCTGGTGGTCCATTGTAAAATCCTGCAAGCATTATCTACTTCTGATTATCTCATCCATTTAATTCTTGCAACTTTCACTGATTCTTCTGTGTATGGACTTGTTTTTATTTACCACTATGTGATAACACAATATATAGTCAATGAAAATAATTTTTTTACTTCACTTGGTTTGGTCTCGCATTTTTAACAGTCTTTACTTGAACATTCCTAATTTGTCTGTGCTAGCTACAATGCCCAAGCAGACCTGACATCATCCAAACAATCTTCTGGAATGTTTTGTCTATTATTACTTTCTAGTGAACATTTTAGTTAGACTGTTCAAAATTTTGTATTCATGCAAAGGGCTGTGTTTTCTGACAAAACTAAGAACAGTCACGGAGTAATTAACTGCCTCAAAAACTTCTCATTCCTATGTTTCCCAGGGCTGGTAAACATAGCAGAGGAGAGGTTGTTTTGGGTCTTTCAAGCTTTTTTGTAACTAAAGGCAGATATTTTCATGTTGATAAGGTCTTTTGTGACCATGTCAACACTGCATTGGGAGGCTACAAGGATTATGGTCAGCACTGATGCTTCCTTCTGCATTGCCTGTGGTAAGCCCACCACTAAACGATCTCATTTTGCTTTTGTCTTCAATAAGACAACAGTTTTCTACCTAGAGAATGAGCTTACATTCAAATGCTTGGATCAAGCTTTCTCTGCAAATTCCTAACCATGGCAAACATGGGGCTTTCAAGTCTCAGAAACACTTATTCATGACAAAATATTCATGAGCTTCTACAGAAATCTTTTAGACATGGTCAAGTTGATCTAGAAATAAAAAACAATCTCTTTCTCACCCTTCCCTGCACCAAACTTGCATACTTTGCTGTGATCTGATAGCACTGGTTCTGAGAAAATAGGATTTTTCATGTTCTGCCACTGCTGTTCTTGATAATGCCATTAGAGTCCTTTCAGTAATGCCAACACAACCAAACCTCTTTGTTTTTAACCAGGTAAAAAAGTAGCCAGTGGTGTGATTTGATGCTAGGTGAGACATAGCAGGATTCTGCTTGACAAAGTCAAAAAAGAAAAAGACAAAACAAGCCTTCTTCCAGAAACCTGATAAACACTCTTCAGAATGAAGTAGCTAAGGTGAAACTGATTTCCACCTGAGGACTGGATACAAAGACTCCAATTTGCCTTTTATGCTGCTTATTTCAAGCTTCCAGAATTTGGTTAACTATAAACTGTCTTGTTATGCACTTTAATTATTTAATTTTTTGTATATTTTTGTAATGTCTTTGCTTTGCTTATAAAGCATGCAAGTCAAAAAATATGTTGTACCTTTATATTAACTCATCATCTTCCCAGTCAGTGTAATTTACCACAAGAGAGTAGGGATAACATTAGTATCATCCTGACATTTGTCAGCTGCTTGGAACAAACATTGTTTCTTCTCAGATCCATTACTGGCACAAGCAAGGATGCTCCAGTTTTCTTAGTAGAGGATAACGAATCAGAGTACAGAATAAACCACATTTTCTTCTGCTTGAAAATCAGAAACAGATTTATTCTTTCACATAAAATGAAGAAAATACTGTTTTCCTGTTTCTACAAGGTTTCTGACTACTGAGGAATTTTGTAATGTTTTGACAGGACAAATATTCCTAAACAGAGATTGCTTAATGAATGCAGGATGAGATTCTCAAAGTAGCCACACAAAGTATAAAATGACAACAAAATACCTGTCACAACTTCTATTCACCCATATGGCTATTGAATAAATTATCTCATTCAATCTACTTTGACTCTCTGAGATTTTATGTACTTGTCCCACTTGTTATAGCTGTTAGCCATGAGAAGTAGCAAAATTGAGAATATCGTGGATCTACTGCCTTCCCAAGTAACAAAAAAATAATTAGCAACTCAGCTGCAAGCAACTGGAAGGACTTTACTGCCCAAATGTTACTGATAGAGCCACTGAAAGCTGTGAGAGTTGCAAACATGGGATGGCAGCCAGGATTTGTTCTGAAAAACTTCTAATAATAGAAATGGGTAGTAAGAAACAGGAAGAAACCAACCTCAGAAGCAGAATCTACTGAAAAAGTTAAGTATTTAAACAATACTAATTCTTCAGTTTCAAGACTCATTTTGAATTCATTAACAATATATTTAAAGTAAATAAATACATTTTCTGTATAGTAGGATAGTCACAGAAATACAATGCCCCATTAAGTAATTTTTTCTTTACCTTTCAGAGTGGAGTGTACTTTACGTAACTTACAAAAAAAGATCCTGTTAGTCCTTTGTTATTCACATGATTAAAATAGATGCCAAGGATATATGAAAAAGCAAATTATGTGATTGCTAAAATGAAAAAGTGTAACAGTGAATGTACACTGTTAAAATGCTATTTTTTAAGGAGAAAAAAACCAACAGTAAGTCTTTTTTAATAGTGTAATTAGTTTTGAATGCTGAAGCAACATTCCTATTGGCTAAATTACTCTATTTTGCCATTCCATGGAAGCAGAGGTGTCTCTATTCATACACACTGCAGACTGGAGAGAACACAGTACATGATGAACAGATAGCACAATTTCAATTTTCCACCTCTTCATGGCATCTTCAGTGAGCTCAGCATAGCTGTGTATAAAAGAGCAAAGACGGTATTTTCTTGTATCTTGCTTTAAATTTTAATTTTACCTGATATTTTTAAGCTTTTAAATTATTTCATTCCTGGAATATACTTTCTTTCACAGTTCAGACTTGCTATGTGTTAAGGATTTCAATAATATAGCAAAAAATGTGACTTTTTTTTTGTTTCTTGCTGTCTTTAAATAGGGATAAAAGCTTGTATGGATATTCTGCCTTTGTTTTACAGGCTATCATTGTTTATAAATCAGTGAAAATTAGTCAAATAACAGGTTCAAATTAAACCACAATAAGCTGCTCTTTAATCAAGATAAATGGTTTGCCTTTTTTTTATTAAACATCTCCCAAGCAGATGCACAGACAAATGCTTTTCATACCCTGAAAAGCATTATTTATTTGAAGTCAAAGCTTCCAAGTCAGTGTTTCTTAGTTTGCTCTATAAATGTTTCTCACTTTCTGTCCCATAAAAGTCTCCTTTCCTATCCCACCTCCCTTCAAATTAAGCCTGTGATTTAAGCCTGTGATTCCCAAGTTCATAGAGACCCAATGACAGATTTTAAGCATGCTATCTTAGCAGTTACATTGCACTAGAAACAGAGGCAGACCTGTTCAAGCAGGATTTGTGTGAGACACGTTAGAGTGGGCCAGCTTTCATGAAGCAGAGTATCCATGGTTTTAAAATCCAGACTATGAAGAATCTTACTTTGGGCATTAAAAAAAAAAGAAGATACAAAAGCCCGAATTACTTGCAGAAGAAAATGCCAACAGGTTTCTAGTCAGTACAGAGAGGGATATTTACAGGTCTTCATCAGAGTAGAAAACACTACTGAAAGGTAGTTTTAGACATTATTTTACATATTAATACATTTTAAAGTGATGAGTTTGTTGGCATTTGTTTGATTTTGCTCTGAGCTATCCCCAAAGCTTCAGAGACCATAAGAGATCAACAACAGCACTAACAACATGTTTAATCTCTCAAAAAGATATATACTTCAGTTTTCTCTCAGAAAAGGTAGGCCACATAGTGAAATGGAGGAAAGTTCATCAGCAATTTTCCAGGTGACCAGTGCAATCCATGAACAACTTTGCCCCTTAAATAAAAAATCTGATTTGATCATATTGATAGAAACATTAATTGTGCCTTACTGGAATGCTCTTTAAAAATCTTGAATTTTTTACTAAAATTTCTTCCATTCTTTGAAGACAATGTAATGTAACATCTTCCACCTTTATGTGAGTAATATCTTCCATGTTTTTAGTGAGGTTTATGTCTTCATATCCAGAATGTGGATTTGTCTTTTTTTTCATGCTTGCTAATACCAGGGATTTTGGAAGGGGCAGATTAGCGTCCTCATATACAGGATGCAGGACTGCAAAAACTTGACAGGCCTTGGTGGCTGTTTGCTTTCTCCTGCCCCTTTTTCATGTGTTGTTCAAAACAGACTCAACATCTCCCCCAAGGTCAACCATAAGATCACAATTCCCCAGTCAAATCCTTCCTCGAGAGCTATTTCTATTGCTAAAAAGTGAGTCAGCAAAATTTCCTTTATTTAAATACCTCAGAAATAGTCACTCACTTTTAATGAAATTGTGGCCAAAGGATGAGTTTCTCATCATACTTGCTCTGGAAACTTCAGACAGAAAGAGAAGGGAGGGCTATTATTAGTGGTTCCCTGAAGTTTTATTTTCAAACCCAGCTGTTATAGAAGGGTTTGAGTAAGAACACAAGCTACAGAACCAGAGCTGACCCTCATAAGAATTCAAGGTGAACTGATAAGAGTAAACCTGCCTCAATCATGGCTCTCTCTAGGCACTGTTTTTGACAGCTCCCCATATGAACTTCTACACATGTATAAACAACTTTCACAAAAATGGGTAACGCTGAAGGTGAAAAGGCCACGTTTGTTCTAACAGTTCAAAATGGCTCACAGAGCTTTATAAGGTTCATTCATTCATCCATCCTGAGGCAGCCACACAAATGCCTCCCTTACTGCCAATGCTAAGATGTTTCTCCAAAGACAGACTAGAGATGATAATAGAAGATACTACTTTAGATAACCCTCAAAGAAGAATAAAAAATTATTGCCAAAAAATTAGATCTCCACGGCATGTTCAACTAAGGGGCACCGATTTTTTTCGTGTGAACAACCCACTGCAAAAACAGACGTTCGTATCAGGGGCAGACGAAGCCGCCCGGGAGCCGGCTGCGAGGGATGTCGGGTCCCGGCGCGGGGCATTCAGCCGGACCATGGCCAAGGTCAGGGAGGTTCTGCTGAGGCCCAGGGCCACCAGCCGCCAGCCGGGGCCCCGAGCGCCATCCCAGGCACAGACGCCCGGCCGGCGGCAGCCC